>CABHPQ010162484.1:4370-61200 GCA_902168405.1 Peromyscus aztecus
TCTACCACAGAGCTATAGACCTAGCTCTGAGAATTAAATGTAATGTTTCTTTTTAGCAAATGTTCTGTTGACCTGTTAAACATTATTTCTCCTTTAATTTCTTGTTTTCTTAATGTATGGTGTTTTGCCTGCCTGTATTTCTGTGCACCATGTGATGACCCATGGAGGCTAGAAGAGGGTGTCAGAATCCCCAGAACTAGAGGTAGATGGTTATAAGCTGCCACATGGGTGCTGGGAATCGAACCCTGATCCTCTGAAAGAGCAGCCAGTGTTCCTGGGACTGCTGAGCTGTCTCTCCAGTTCCTGATTTCATCACCATCTCTCCCTTACTCTTGGAGTCTGAGTAACTCAAGCTTCTCAAATTTGCAATCCCCCTGCCTCAGCCTCCCAAGTGCTAGCATACAGGTATGGTGGCACCTAGTGCTCTCACGTTCATGTTGTTACTTCTCAGGCCCTCTCCCTCCTCTGCTGTCTAGCTAATGTCACCCTTGAGTGGCTTCACTTGCTATTCACCTCTATGCCAGTCGCTCACCTGGTTTCCTTCCTTCTTTCTTTTTTTTTAAATAATTTCTTTATTTTTATTTTTTGTGCATTGGTGTTTTGCCTGAATGTGTATGTCTGTGTGAGAGTGTTGGATCCTGAAGTCACCGGCAGTTGTAAGCTGCCGTATGGGTGCTGGAATTGAACCCGGGTCTTCTGAAGAGCAGTCAGTGCTCTTAACCGCTGAGTCACCTCTCCAGCCCCTCCCATCTCTCAGACACTGTGGACACTTGGAGTCGTTACTGTTGGACACGCATCCTCAGCTGCTCTTTGGTGGTCTGGTCCACTCCCCCTCATCGGATAAGCCTCACAGTGTCTCTGCCCTCCTCTCCTGTCACTTTCCCATTGCCCTATCGCCGGTATTTCCTAGCTGATTTATTTCTTCTATCCCTTCTCCTTTGACTCTGTCCTGGAGTCATGAATTTTTCTAAAAACGACTTTTGATTGTTACAGCAAAGACAGAGGGCTCTGAGGAGACTGGCGATGGCATGGGCCTTGGTCTTTTTGACTAAACTTCTTAACATGTCAATAAAATGTTGAGCCTGTTTAAACAACAACAAACTGATACATCCTTTTTCAGAGCAGCAACTACCTATTCCCTGACCTATCAGGGTTATGAACCACATTTTAACGTTTTGGGAGGCCACAGAAACCTAAAACTAGGACCAAATAGTGATTAACATAACTGTCTGACAACACCCAGAGAGGAAATGTTTGCATAGGACAGCATGACATACTGAATTGGAGCCTTTCTTTTCAGGCATGATTCTAATTGGTATAGACGGAGAGCAAGGCCCTCAAGTGTACAAGTGTGACCCTGCAGGCTACTACTGTGGCTTTAAAGCCACCGCGGCGGGAGTGAAGCAGACAGAGTCAACCAGCTTCCTTGAAAAGAAAGTGAAGAAGAAATTTGACTGGACATTTGAACAAACAGTGGAAGTAAGTTAGCCAAAGGAGCTGAATTCTCTTACTGCTCTGGAAGGGTGAGCATCCTTGTGTTACTGATGGTCTATGAAAGCTGTTCTTAGTTGGGCGGCGGTGGCCACGCTATTTCTTAATGATGTCACAAGATCCAGGTTTGTTAACTTAAGGGTATAATTCATATCATTCAGCTGACATAGTTCACAGTGGATTTGAAACAATATCCAACAAAGACATAATAAAATGGAAAATAAGAATCAAGGCAAGGCCGGGCAGTGGTGGCAAACATCTTTAATCCCAGCACTCGGGAGGCAGAGCCAGGCAGATCTCTGTGAGTTCCAGGCCAGCCTGGTCTACGGAGAGAGATCCAGGACAGGCACCAAAATAATACAGAGAAACCCTGTCTCAAAAAACCAAAAAAAATAATCAAAGCAAGACTCAAAGACTGGTATGGTTACTATGGTTAATATGTTCAAATTGGGCTTAAATTTTCTGGATAACAAAGCTAAAAAGACTAAGATTTGGTAATATTGTTTTGTTAACATTTATTTTTGTGTGTCATGTGCCATGACACTCATTGAAACCAGGACCAGTTTGCAGGGGTCAGTTCCTTTCTGCCACAGGGGTTCTGGAGATGGAACTCAGGTTGTTAAATTTGGCAGCAGGCACCTTTACCCACTGAGCTGTCTTGCTGTTCAGTAATCGTTATTTTTATGGTCCTAAGTAAAAGAAGCTACAGACCAAGGTCTTGGAGAGCAAATTGTTTCCCAGTAGAAGAGTATGTGCACAGAGGGCTGGAAAGAGAGCTCAGTCAGTGAAGTGCTGATCTTGTAAACTCAAGGATCTCCTCTCAGTTCAGTGTCCAGAACCCACAGCACAAGCAAAGAAAAGCTGCTTAGGCTTGTGATTGTAGACTGTTGAGGTGGAGAGAGGCTGCTGGTCAGCCCAGCCTAGAGAGACCTGCCTCCCAAGGTTAGCCTCTGACCTCTACACCCACGCACACTTTTTAAAAAGCTTTTAAAAGCTGGATGTGGTGGTGTACACTGGTAGTCCCAGCTTGGGAGAGGCAGAGGTGAGAGGCTAATGAGAAGTTCGAGGCCAGCCTGTTCTACATAGTGAATTCCAGGCTAGTCAGGGCTTTAGACAAGACTCTTTCTCAAAACATAGACACATTTTTGATTGCATAATAATTTATCTTATATTGAAAGAAAATATAAGTTAGTTCTGATCTAGAAAATAGAATCGTATGCCTTCTTTAAATGTTTCTTAAAGTATAATTTATAGTTACATTAATCACATCATATATAAAGCTGCTTAGAACATTCTTAAATTGCCATAACCGAAATATGAACATTTTAAAGGTTCAGTGTCAGTCTGAATGACTGATCCATTCTTTAGTCTCTTTCACACTAGGTGTTAAACATAAAGTCCTCCTTATAGTGGTCATCAAGCAAATGAATTATGTATTTGTTTGTTTGTTTTTGAGACAGGGTTTCTCTGTGTAGCCCTGGCTGTTCTGGAACTTGCTTTATAGACCCCTGCCTCTGCCTTCTGAGTGCTGGGATTCAAGGTGTGTGCCGCCACACTGGACTGCAAATACATTTTTATATATTCCATCTATTTGTTTGATAAGCTCCTTTAATTTGGGGCTATTTAGTAGAAGCGGGTTTGTGTCAGCAGTTTGTTAGTAATGTCCTTAAGACTGTGTTGCTGAAACACAGAAGTGAGTGTCTTGTGGTGGTACTCATAAGCCTGGGGTGGGGACCTCGATAGCTGCAGAGTATTATGTTTTAATGTTGGCATTCTTTTCAGACTGCAATTACATGCCTGTCTACTGTTCTGTCAATTGATTTCAAACCTTCAGAAATAGAAGTTGGAGTAGTTACAGTTGAAAATCCTAAATTCAGGTGAGTTATGTTTTCAGCCGTGTGTTAAATTCCAGACTAAAAAACTAGAGACATTAGAGTTCCTTTGTGCTGTAAGAGGTTTGTGTACGGTGGTGTGATGAAATGTGATTCTCTCTTTTCTTTTTCCTCAGTATCTAAGGGGGGATCTGTTTCAAACTTTCATAGAAATGGTGGTGCATACTTGTGATCCTGGCGCTGGGGAGACTGAGGCAGGGGGATCATGACTTCAAGGGCCAGCCTGGCTCATATAACAAAAAACCTTATCTCAAACAAATGATTGTAGAAAAGTGCTTAGCTAGCTTGCTCAAAAGCCATGGGTTCGATCCCTAGCAGTGTAAAAATAAAACAACCTTGTTTGTAATCTGTTAAAACAGAAGCAGCTTGTCTTCCTCTTCTAAAGAATTTTAGATCTAACACCAGAGGTGACACTCACAAAAACAACCTTTATTCTAAGTAAAATGAGCAAGTGCAGCTTGGTGGTCAGGTGCTGGCCTGGCGCGCATGGTGCCCTGGGTTTGATCCCTGACATTACAGCACATAAGTAGACAAACAGGTCTTCTGTCTCTTCAGTTTAAAGCCAATAGAAGCAGTTCCACAGCAGTTATTTTCAGGTGGAACTTTGGTTATTCGCTGGGTAAGGGAGCTTTGAAGAGCAACAGGAAACACTAATCCACAGTTGAGGTGCTGGTGTCTTGTGTGTTCTTGCTCACCAAGTGACTTAGCTCCCACACATCCACTTGAGTGATCCAAGTGTGCCCAGTGGCTTGTGTCAGTCAGCTCATCCCTCCAGCAACCTGTCGGGGTGTGTCTGTGTGGACTAGGAGGCCTTTGTGGTTAGTGGAAAACATAATTCAGTCCACAGATACAGAGCTGCTGAGAGACATGTAACCTGGTCAGTGGGTCTCCTCCTAGACTGTGGCTGTGGTCATTGTTGTTGGGGAATTGGTACACTGTTTCAGACCTGGAAGAGTTTTTCAGTGGCATGTGTGGTTTTTGTTTTGTTTTGTGACCTTGTCTTGGGATGTAGGCCAAGTGGACTTGAACTTCCCGAGTACTGGGGTTGCAGGTTGCTCTCCCATACAGACTTCTGTAGTATGCATTTTCCCCTCTTCTGATTTGATTTACTTTCTTGGTTGCCTGCAAGTCAGTGATACAAACATGAAAAACCTATAGAACTAAGAAAATAACAGTTGCACCTGGCCTAATAATCTTTCTATAGAAAATGTTCCCCTTTTTGTTGTTGACCACCACACTCGTCTGGCTTCCTTTTTCTAAGCTGAAATTGCACAGGCACTTTACTTTCTTATCCATTGTGAGACCTTTTTACTGCATCTGAATGTTATTTGCACCTGTTATTTTAAAATGGAGCAAGAAACCAACTATCTATGTAAGCAAACCAGTATAACTGGGTGTTATATGCAGACCTGCAACCCTAAATGTTGGGTAGCTGAGGCAGGATTATAGGTTAAAGGTCAGCCCTGAGGACATAGTGACATGTGACTCAAAAGCCCTGAGAATATAGCTAGTGTGAGAGTGTTTGCCAGCAGCAGAAAACCTCCAGATCCGCTCCCAGTACCCAAGGAGGGACAAGCCCTTGTATAATTTCTAAATTCTGTGATACTAAGTGTACTTGAGTAATAACAAAGAGCATACAGAAATAGCACAAGACTCTACAACTTTATAAGCTACTCTTTCCCAAGTTGTAAAAAAATGGTCATTTTGATAAATTTACCTTTTTAGAAGTTTAGTAGTGAAGTTGGACATGGTCATACATACCTAGAATTCCAGATCTTGGGAGGTAGAGACAGGAGGATCAGAACTTTAAGGCCATCGTCAGCTACATAGTAAATTCCAGGCGAGCCTGGGCTACTAAGTTATGAGACCTTGTCTTAAAACAAAGCAACAAACAGAATCTCAGCAGTGACAGGTCATGTCAACAGTGTTGCCAAGCAACTGATTCCTTCAAGACAAATACTGAGAAAATACATGTTCCACATGAAGCACCTTCTGGTGAATAGATTTTTAAATACTGTTATAACTTTATGTCTTGGGGTTTTTATTGCTGTGAAGAGACACCATGACCATGGCAACTCTTATAAGGAAAACAATTGTGGCTGCCTTGCTTACAGTTTCAGAGGTTCAGTCCATTATCATCATGATGGTGAGCATGGCGGTGTGCAGGCAGACGTGGTACTGGAGAGGTAGCTAAGAGTCCTACATCTTGCAGGCAACAGGAAGTCAGCTGAGACACTGGGCTGTACCCTGAGCGTGGGAAACATCAAAGCCCACCCTCATAGTGACACACTTCCTCCAACAAGGCCATATCCACTCCAACAAAGCCACATCTCCTAATAGTGCCACTCCCTATGAGATTATGGGGGCCAATTACATTCAAACCACCACACTTTACTTCATGGATAGTTACTGTGTCCAGGCAGCTTTTGGGGGGGCGTGTGCGTGCGTGCGCATTCACGTGTATATGCAGACGCCAAAGGTTTGAGGGTCTCCTCCCCTTCCCCCTCCTCCTCCTCCTCCTCCCCTTCCTCATATACTGAAGGAGTAGCTCTCACATGCTTGCTGATTCAGCTGGTCTAGCCGGCTTCCTTCTGAGCTCTGGGATTCCAGGTAGGCCTCCACACTTGCCTGTGCTGGGGTCAAAATGCTCTCTACACTTCATTCACTGGGCCATCTCCTCAGCCCCCCTTTCCCCCAACACTTTTTAAAAATTTACTTAAGTTTCTCATCTCTCAGTTAATACGAAATTGAGTTATGTTTTTAAGGCATTGACACCCAAAATCAATTGAATGTAGTTCATATAATTTAGCTTCATATTAATTCATTTGAAATGTTTTGAACCTCAGCCACAATTAATTTCTGGATCTGATATCAAAGAACACTTCCATGTCTAGGTGAAACTGATGTGTTGTCTGGGAGTTCCTGCAGGATGATCTGAGGCGTATGAGTCCTGGGTGTATAGACTTTGAAAAGATTGGTTATAGGTTGGTAGTTGCTGAAGTTAGTTCATCCGTACATGGGAGTTTGTTGTACTGACTTGTATGTTTGAAACTTTCCATAATAAAAGCCTTTTTGAAGTAAGCAGTTGTGACTTTTTTCACTCTTGCCTTCCAGGATTCTCTCAGAAGCAGAGATCGACGCTCACCTTGTTGCTTTAGCAGAGAGAGACTGAACGTTGTCGTTAGTTTCCCAGATCCGTGATGCCGCTTGCCTGTGTGTTTGGTAACAGCAGACCACCATCGTAGCGGCCCCTGGACTGAGGATGGACCCTCCCTCTCCTCCTGCCACTCAGCTGGTCAGGACTCTGTATAAATAAAACAGTGCTTTTGGAAATGGTTGTGTCCGTCTTTCTTAGCCTCTCATTTTAAGTATTAAACCTTAGGACGTACAGACAAGTGTCATGGTCTGTCGTAACTCCAGTCATCTTGTTTACAAAATGCTCCTTTTGTTGCCCCACTTCAAACCACTCACTTGGCGTACCGAGCAAACAGCACTCGGGAGCCGACTTCGAAGCTGTCTGGGTTGTCGTGTGAGACAGGCGGTATTTACTCTCCGTGTTCCAGGGGGACATTCCTGAGCTCAGAGTTCCCTGGGAGGCTTTCTACTAAAAAGATGCCCTGCCGAGCTGCCATGTTGGTAGTTTTACCCGTGGTGGGGATTGAGCCCCGCACGCTGCGTGTGCTCTGCCGAGCTGCACCTCCAGCTGTCTTCCTAGTGCTTCAGTCAGTGTTCAGAAAGTGTGTATCTGTGCGGTGTGGGCATTTGGGTCTTTGTTTTTTTTGAGACAGAGTCTTACTGTTTAGCTCCGACTGGCCTGGAATTCACTAGACCAGGCTGGCCTCGAACAGCTTAGCCTGCCTCTGTCTGCCTCCTGAGTGCTGGAGCTAAAAGTGTGTGCCACCACGTCCTGCAGTAAGTGTTCTTACCTAGCTGCCTTCAGGAAACAGGACTAGAAAAGAAGGATCTGTTTTCTGTTTCCCGAAGATTAAGTACTGAAAGTGGGAAATACAGGACTAGGTTTACAGTTTAGAGAGAACACCATTAGCAAATGATAAGGGGAAAACTATATATTCAGAGTACTTTTAAGGTTCTTTGTTTTTGCTTATGTGTATGTGTGTGTCTTTGTGACTTTATACGTATCATGTGTGCAGATGCCCTCCAAGCTGTCAGATCCCCTGGGGCTGGAATTTCAGGTAGTTGTAAGCCATTTGGTGTGGGTCAGGAACCTAACCTGGTCCTTTGCAGGAGCAGTCCTTTTAACTGTTTTTAACCTCTGAGCCATCTCTCCAGCCCCTTTTTGGTACATGTTTGTTTTGTTTTGAGACAGGGTTTCTCTGTGTAGCCCTGGCTGTCCTGGAACTCACTTTGTAGACCATGCTTGAACTCGGGCGTGCACCACTACACACAGCCAAGTATTTTTTCTTTCTTTTTTTTAATGTATGGGATAAAAATTGAAAAGTCTTAAAGTAGTTCCCTAATGAGTTAAATCATTGATTGTTTGGAAAGAATTCAATACATTGTATATCCTCGTGGGCAAGACTGGGCAAGACTTGCTGTTGACCTGAGAGGTCGCAGTGTCTATTGGATGAATAAAATACCAATCCCTGAAGTCAGTTGCCGGCCACAGCCGCTAGGCCCACATAGGAAGGCCATGTGAGCATGTTGCCGCTACGAGCAGAAAACTTCACCAACCACATCCTCTTCAAGGCTGAGTCAGGAGTAAGGTCTCCTGCAGGGAAGCAGCTCTTTCAGGTCAGTGGCTACTGCTCTGGTTACCCGTCTCAATCTCCTGGGTTCTCAGGAGGCTGCTGGATTTGAAAATGGGGTCTGGGAAGTTCACTTCCCTGAACGGACAACACCCACAGAGCCTGATTGACTTCATCACTCTGGAATCACAGACGAGAAGCTAGCCAATGAGTTTTTCTCTTAAGACTGTTTGGACAGAGAACTGAAGTCAGTTTGATGGAAAAATCTAGATGAATCAGGATTAACTATTGAATAGTTTTTTAAAAAAATACTAGAATGGGTTATGCTAAGCTTAAAAAGAAAATGCCAATGGAAGTATACAAATTCTGAGAGAACAATAAATTTTTAGTGCAAAATTTTATTAAAATGATAAAAATGAATTAAATCTTGGCTTGGAAGCCATTTTTAAATTTTGTGTTGCATTGGTTGTGTATGTGCGTGTGTGTAAGTATGGAGGTCATAGGACAACATTCAGGAGTCAGTTTTTTCCTGTCATCGTTTGGGCCCTAGGGGTTAAACTCCAGCTGTCGTGCTGGTGACAAGCCACTCAGCAGCTCTCAGGACAGTTTGTTGATAAGAAATAGAGTCAGCCGGGCGGTGGTGGCGCACACCTTTAATCCCAGCACTCAGGAGGCAGAGGCAGGTGGATCTCTGTGAGTTCGAGGCCAGCCTGGTCTACAGAGGGAGATCCAGGACAGGCACCAAAACTACAGAGTCATATGTGGACATTGTTTGTGCCTGTAACCTCAGAAGTTGGGTGGCTAAAACAGGAAGATGGTGAATTTAAGGACAGCCTGGGCTATACAGGTTACAGGGCAGCCTGAACTATAGTGAGACCATCTTCTGAAATATGTACACACACATAGAACATATAAAATCAGAACTGTCTCTGCAGCTGCCAAAGGCACCTGTGTGTGTGTGTGGGGGGGGGGGGTCAGTATGAGGAGTATAATATTGACAAGAATATACTCAGACATTCATGAATGCAGCAATTTGGGTGGGTATCTGGCATGCCCTAACCCATTTTTCACAGCATCATCATACCCCTTAGGTTACCAGTGAGCCACAAATCAGGTACTTGCTTTCCTCACTGGCTTCCCCAAATTGAAGATTCAAATTTGTGCCATAATCAAATTATTACTTGAGTGATTTTCAGGATATCTCTTAAGGATCAGAAATGCTAAGATAAATATGTTCTGTTGGTTCTGTGTGGTTCCAAAATACAAGAAAAAGTCTCAGATTGACAGCTAACATCGTCCTGCTGAATTGGTACGTCTATGCTACCGTGGTCCCCACAGCACAAAGCCATGATAACTCTCTTCCTTTATTTTGCATTCTGGAAAATGCAGGTACTATATTAAGAAATGAAGTTAAATGATAACAGGAAGAAGGTAGAGCCCTAATTTGCTGTTTTTGTTTATCTTTAAAAAAAAAAAAAAGCCTAGTACTGGAAAGATGGCTGTATGGACAAGGACACTTGTCACCAACATGACTTTTGACGACTTGAGTCCAATCCCTAGGCTGCACGTAGTAGGAGTAGAGAACTGACTTCCAGAAATAGTCTTTTGGTCATGCATGCACACACACAAAATTAATAAAAATAAAATTTAAAAGTAGCCTAATAAGTATTGTCCTTACAGTATTCTTTAAACTCTTAAATTTACTGTATATACAAAAAGGCCATAATGAAACCCATTACTTTTTTTTTCTTTTAAAATTTTAAAGTGAAATGTTAAGCCAGGTCTGGTGGAATTCATGAGTAATCCCAGCATTTGGAAGACTAAATCAGGAGGATCAAGTGTTCAAGGCCAGCCTGGGACACTTGAGACCTTTTTCCAAAGGAAACTTTGCTAGCCTAGTCAAAAAACACTCACTATAAAACTTAAATAGTAAGAAAATTCTAATGAAATGTATTAACACCATGTCCCCCCACAGACTCAGGCATGTGAGAGGTTGGTGGAAGTTCCAGCAGGGGGCTGTTTACCTTTGACAGAAGACTGGTTTTCTATTGAGGAAAGTCATCCTCCTCTACTGAGCATGCAGCCTTAGTGGGGTCTTTCTGGCCAGCCAGATCCTCCTCACATCCAAACGGATGCATCTGAACAAGTGGTCCCCGTGGTGGTGCTGTTGTGTGAGGTTGTGGACCCTTTACAGGGGTGGAGTGGAGGTGGAGGAAGCAGGATCCTGGAGAGTGGGTGTTTAAGGTTGTGACCTGCCTTTATTCCAGCCTGAGCTCACTGCTTCATGGTCACAAAGATGTGAGGGGCCATTGCCATGTGCTCTTGTCACTCTGGATTGTACCATGCCTTCCCCACCCTGGGGACTGCATCCCCTTCAACTGCTAGCCAGAATCCTCTCTCCCTTAAATGGTTACTATCAGGGGTTTTGTCATAGAGACAAGTAAATAATAAATCATGAAAAATTGTGTCAGTGCCATGCTGATCTTATTACCGTGGCTCTGTAGTATAATTTGAAGTGAGGCATTGTGAGAACTCCAGTCGTTATCCAGCTTTTAATGTACTGTCAGTCCCCTTGAAAGTAAATATTCAGTAAACATCGCAATGTATCAAGTACAGTATCTATAATTGGACAAATGGTCTGGAGAGATGGCTCAGTAGTTAAGAGCACTGGCTGTTCTTCCAAAGGACCCAGGTTCAATTCCCAGCACCCACATAGTAGCTCACACATGTTTGTAACTCCAGTTCTGGGGCTGCTGACATCTTCCCACAGACATACATGCAGACAAAACACCAATGAACATAAAAAAAAAAAATTAAAAAATTTCTAACTCTAAACTTGGAAGAAATGTTTAATATCAACTTTCAGTTGCAAATTACAAGATACCATTTGTCCAATTATAGATACTGTACTTGATACATTGCGATGTTTCCTGAATATTTACTTTCAAGGGGACTGACAGTACATTAAAAGCTGGATAACGACTGGAGTTCTCACAATGCCTCACTTCAAATTATACTACAGAGCCACGGTAATAAGATCAGCATGGCACTGACACAATCAGGCATGTAGACCAATGGGCTGGGGGACCCAGAACTAACCAGACAGCTATAGCTGCCTAACTTTGGCAAATGTGCCAAAAACATTGGAGAAAAGAGCCACATCACCAAATGGTGCTGAGAAGGCTGTGTGTCCACTTGTAGGAAAATGAAAATGTCAGGAGCAGAGCAGCGCTGCACTTCGACCCTGTCACCCAGAGCAGCCTGGGGACGTTTCTTCAAAGACACACACATGCAAAGCCAAGGCTTTGACACAAAAAGTTCAGGACGAGTCAGTATAAAGAGAGTTATTAAAACCCAGAGAACAAGGCACACTCACAGCATAGGTGTGGGCCTCTCAAAGGAGAGTTGCTTTGGAGTGATTTTTTTATGTTTGTCTGCAGGATTTTCGAGACAGGGTTTCTCTGTGTAGCTTTGTGCCTTTCCTGGAACTCGCTTGGTAGCCCAGGCTGGCCTCGAACTCACAGAGATCCGCCTGCCTCTGCCTCCCGAGTGCTGGGATGAAAGGCGTGCGCCACCAACGCCCGGCTGGAGTGATTTTTCAAATAGGCATTGTAGGCTGAGTTTTCTTGTCCTGCAGCCGCTCTTAAAAAAATCACTCAGAGGCTTAATATAAATTATAAATGCTCTCCGGGCAGTGGTGGTGCACGCCTTTAATCCCAGCACTGGGGAGGCAAAGGCAGGCACCAAAACTACACGGAGAAACTCTGTCTCAAAATCTATCTATCTCTATCTCTATCTTTATCTATCCATCTATCTATCTATCTATCTATCTATCTATGCTCAGCTGATAGCGCAGGCTTGTTACTACTTAACCTTTACATTTAAATTAACCCACATTTCTTATTTATGTTTTGCCATGTGGCTCAAGGCTTGTTACCTCACTTCCTATATGTCCTGCTTCCTCAGCAGCTGCCTGGTGTCTCCCCTCTGACTCCACCCTTCTTCCCATCATTCTAGTTTGATTGTCCCACCTGTAATTCCTGCCTGGCTACCGGCCAGTCAGCTTTTTTTTTGGGGGGGGGAGAGTGGCTTGTCAGCTTTTTATTAACCAATGAGAATAATACATATTCACAATGTACAGAAGGATTGTTCCACAGCAGGGCCTAGAGGACCAAGAAAGCCAAGAAAGCATATGGCTGAAATGGCAGGGTTATATAGGAATGAGAAGCTGGGGCAAGTTTAGGGTAGGGGTGGGGTGAGAAGAGCCAGAATGCCAGCACCGACTGGGTAATGGCTACTTGAGATGCTCAGGGAGCTTTGGAGGCCAGTATGCACTTTGGTATGCTAATAGGCACACAGTCAGCCATTTTAGACCTGACAGTAACATAGTAAGTCTGTAGCATAGATGAGACATGAAAGGAGAAGGGAGGCTGTGTGGGGAGGAGCCGTCTAAAGGGAAGGGAAGCCAGGTATGGTGACCCAAACTGCTGCAAGTTTGAGGCCACGAGGCCCTGCTTCAGCAACTAAATAAATAAGTAGAAGGAGAGGGGAATGAGAGAGTAAGGAGGGGAGAGGTCAAACACGGTATGTTTTGTTTCATGGCATCTGGATTTGACAGTATAATTATTGTGTCATATATATTGCTATATCATACAAACGTCTATGATATGGGAGCAGAGGGATTGTTTGAAGGAAGGAAAATAGTGAAGGGTAAAGGGGAGCAAGAGAGGAGAATATAGGGGTCTGAGCAAAGTGCAGTGATATATGAACGTGCTGTAATAGAAACCATTATTCTGTGTGCTGAGTGTGCTGGTGTAGATGAGGATGGCCTGCAAAGGGCCATACATTTGAACGCTAGGTCTCTAGTTGGTGGAACTGTTTGGGGAAGGATTAGGAGGTGTGGGCTTTGAGGTTTCAAAAGCCCATACCAGACTCAGTCTCTCTCTCCTTCCCCCTTTCCCTCTTTCTTTTCCTCCCTCCCTCCTTCCCTCCCTCCCATCCTCTCTCTTTCTACCTTCAGATCAGGATGTAAGCTCTCAGTTACTGCTCCAGTGCCATGCCTGTATGCCTGCCTGCTGCCATGCTCCCGGCCATAATGGGCATGGCGCACCGTAAGTGTGCTCCTAATTACATGCTTTATTTTGTAAGTTGCCCTGGTGCAAAACAAAATTTTTTAAAAAGAGAAGCTAGCTCCTACCTCCGATGAAAGTATAAACACCTTTATTGATTTGTCTTTGCTGTTATTGTGTGTGCATGACTGAGGGGGGACAAGCTGAACCACACTTGTGGAGGTCAGAGGACGGCTTTCTCCGGTTGGCTCTCCTTCCGCCCTCACATGGGCTCTGAGGTCTCCAGGCTTGCGCAATAAGCACCTTCTCCAGCTGAGCTCACTGGCCCATAAACTTATAGATGTGTACAAGAGAGAAGAGAGAGAGCAGAAGAAAGGTCATCCTGTTTGCAAAAATCCATGAAGTAACTGGAGAGGCAAAATTACGTGGACTTTTTACTTACAACATCACTGTTTTTATAAACAATAAATTAGATAGCATTCGATACTGTAAAATATTTTTTAAATGATTTATTTATTTTTATTTTATATGCATTGGTGTTTTACCTGCCTCCGTGCCTGTGTGAGGATGTCAGATTCCCCTGGAACTGGAGTTACAGACAGTTTTGAACTGCCATGTGGGTGCTGGGAATTGAACCCAGGTCCTCTGGAAGAGCAGTCAGTGCTCTTAACCACTGAGCCATCTCTCCAGCCCTGACAATACTGTAAAATATTAAGCAGCTACTAAACCCGCTGTTTTGAAAACTAGTGATGTAGAAGATGTAGTTTTTTGAGAGGAACAAGGTCTTGCTGCATAGCCCAGCTTGACCTTCAATTTGCGGTCCTCCTGCCCCAGCCTCCGAAGCGTTGAGATTACAAACACGCACCAGCTTTACACAATGTAACAATCTGCAGAAGCAAGATACAAAGTATCCAGTGGCGGGGTCTCGTTCAGCCGTCAAGTATTGCTTTCACATACACAAGGCATTGTGTTCAATCCCCAGCATCAGAATTCAGGGAACAAATTCCTTTCTTAATCCCTTTGTCTGATTTCTCCTGTATGGGGAAACTTCCGAGTCCCACCAATAGGCCCCACTCACAATTGTTCTCCTCGATTCTCTGCTTCCCTGCCTCGGGGTCTTGTCTGATGTCCGGAGAGCCTGTTCAGTCTGCAAACACAACACGACCTGGGAGTACAGGGAAATCATGCCAACTGGAGCTGATGTGTAAATTCCCAGCCCCCTGTGGGCATTTCTGTGATGGACTAGAGACATCTCTAGAATTCTGAAACTATGCAAAATACAGTGCATGTACTGCTTTCCTGGGAGAGACCCCCAGCTTTCATAACATATTCCAAGAAATGTGTTTCCCAAGAGAGGAAACACATGGTGACAACAGACTGCTCACTGGGCATTTCTGGGGAAGTGGAAACCGCGTGTCATTTCAAAGACGTTTCTGCAGTTCATACTTTATTTTACTATTCTTTGCGTTGCTTGTTTGAGACAAGGTCTTGTTATGTAGTCCTGGCTGGCCTGGAGCTAGGTATGTAGACCAGGCTAGCCTTAAACTGGGGAGGTCCTCTTTTCTCTGTCTCTTGAATCCTGGAATCACAGGCATGCACCACCATATCAGCTGCATTTTTAAAATTTAAGTTACATTTGCTTATTTTGGGGGGTGGGGGAGCATGTCCACGGCACACCATGCGTGAGGCAATTGAAGGATAATTTGCAGGAATCAGCAGTTCTCTCCATGTGGGGCTCCGGGGATGAACTCGGGTCATCAGGCCTGGCAACAAGCACCTCTACCCACTGTGCCATCTTTCCAGCCCCCACTTTATATTTTAAGTAAGGAACGTGCACAAAGAGACTGGGAATGCCTTAGCTGTGCAGCAAGGCGAAATAAAGTCATGAGCCATACTCGGCATGATGGTGCATGCCTTTAATCCCCGCACCCAAAGGCAGAGGCAAGCAGACCTCCGTGTTTGAGACCAGCCTGATCTACATTGCGAGTTCCAGGCCAGCCAGAGTCACATGGTAAGACCCTGTCTAAAAGAGAGAGAGTGTGATCCAATGAGATATTTTACTGCCATTAGAAATGTTTTAAGAATTTTAGATGAGGGGCTGGAGAAACAACTGAATGATTAAGAGTACATTGCTACTCTTGCAGAGGACCCAAGTTCGATTCCAGCACCTCTATGGCAGCTCACATCGATGTGTAACTCCAGTTCTAGGGGATCAGGTGCTTCCCAAGGCACCAGACACACACGTGTGCACATATACACACGCAGCCAAAACACTCATACACGTAGAATAAAACACACAAATTTTAAAAAAGGATGTTAGGTGAGGTCGGAAAACACTTTTGGCCTAATGGGAAAAGCACAGTATTTTGTTGTTACCAAATCTCTGATGTAAACAGCACCCAGGGAAGAGAACCACTGGAACCAGTTCGTGTTTCCAGGAAAGCTTTAGGGTAAATATTAATGTGCAAAAGGTAAACTGCTTTCTTGTATTTCAGCAGTAAATGTTTTTATTTGAAATTTGAAACACAATACCATTTAACATAACACTAAAAAAAAGAAAAAGAGAAAAAAGCGAGCAAGCAAGAGAAAGAAAGAAAGACTTAGATCTGTGTGAGAAAAACGTCACAACCAATGAAATAAATCCAAGACCTAAATAAACCGACACCCCGGGTTCGAAGAGTCGAGGACTCATTGCTGTCAGTACGTCAGCTCTCCCCAACTCCGTCTACAGAGTCAACATAATCCTAACAAAACCTGATAAATCATCACGGGATCTCGACAAACTGATTCTAAAGTTTTTATGGGGAAAGAAAAGGAACCCAAACAGCCAATACAGTACTAAAGAACGGAAAAGACTCACACACTCTGACTTCAAACTGGGCAGAATTAGTGCCGGGAGAGACCCCAGAGCCTCAAACACGACAGACTGTGCCTCTGGCTCCATCTCCAGCATGTCAAGACTTCCTTAGAACTAAACAAGACAGCGTGGTGTTGCCGTGAGAATGAACAAATCCACCAGAGATCGTGGGATCCAGACAGCCAGCTATTGATCCCCCAAACATAAAACAAGCCGGGCTACCTTTTTCCCTTAAAAAAATGTTTTTAACTGAAATTACATTACTTTCGGGGGCTGGAGAGATGGCTCAGCAGGTAAGAATACTGTCTCTTCCAGAGGATCCAAGTTTGCTTCCCAGAACCCACCTGGCAGCTCACAGCCATCTGTAAACCCGGTTCCAGGGCATCCAGCACTGTTTTCTGGCCTCCATGGCCACTGCATGCTCATGGTGCACATGCATTTCTCAAGCAAAACACTTACAAAATAGAAGCAAAATAAATCTTTTTCTGAAAAAAACAAAACAAAACAAAACAAAACAAAAAATGGCATCACTTTCCATCCTGCCTCTGCTCCCCCCAGGCCCCCCAGTTGCCCTCCATCAAACCTTCCGTGTCTCCCCACTCTCAAGTTGATAGCCTCTTTTTCTTCTCTTATTATTGTTACAAGCATATGCATATAGGTATGTAAGTGTACCGACTGGAGGAGGTGAGTGACTGCTCTCCCACCTGGACAGCCCCACTCTCTAGGCCCTGGGGAACACCCTGTGCCCATCCCCCTCCCATCGCATCCCCAGCAGCCAGTCAGCGGGTGGGAGTCCTCCAGGCAGGCTGCTCCACCACCCCTACCACCCATTGGACTCTGCAACCTACTCTACCCCACAAACCCACGGAACCCATCATCCATCCCTTCCACACACCCAACTATCCCCCATGGCATCAGAGGCCCCTGGAGACACAGGCACCACCTGCACCAATTGGAGGAAGAGATGGGTAGACGGCAGTGTTAAGAATACATTCAACAACAAAAAGAGCAATATGGCACCACCAGAGCCTAGTGGTTCTACAACAGCAAGACCTGAGCATCACAACGCAGATGAAGCAGAAGAAAACGACCTTAAAAATAATTTTATGAAGATGATAGAGGCCCTTAAAGAGGAAATGAAAATTCCCTTAAAAAAAAAAAAGGAAGAAATCAATTAATCCCTTTAAGAAAGCCAAGAAAAAACCATCAAGCAAATCAAGGAAATAGTTCAAGACTTAAAAATTGAAATAGAGGCAATAAAGAAAACACAAACAGAGGGAATTCTGGAAATGGAAAATCTGGGCAAATGAACAGGAACTACAGACGTCAGCATAACCAACAGAATGCAAGAGATGGAAGAGAGAATCTCAGGGGTTGAAGATATGACAGAGAAAATAGATTAATCGGTCAAAGAAAACATTAAATCCAACAAAGTCTTAACACAGAACAGCCAGGAAATCTGGGACATCATGAAAAGACCAAACTTAAGAATAGTAGGGATAGAAGAAGAAGAAGACTACTAGCTCAAAGGCACAGAAAATATATTCAACAAAATCATAGAAGAAAACCTAAAGAAGGACATGCCTATGAAGGTACAAGAAGTTTACAAAACACCAAATAGACTGGACCAAGAAAAACCAACCAACCAACCAACCAACCAACAAACAAATGTCCCCTTGCCACATAATAATCAAAACACTAAACATACAGAATAAAGAAAGAATATTAAGAGCTGCAAAGGAAAAAGGTCAAGTAACATAAAGGCAGACCCATCAGAATAACACCTGACTTCTCCATAGAGACTATGAAAGCCAGAAGATCCTGGACAGACGTTATGCAGACACTAAGAGACCACTGATACCAACCCAACAAAACTTTCAATCACCATAGATGGGGAAAACAAGATATTCCATGACAAAGCCATATTTAAACAATACCTATCCACAAATCTAGCCCCACCGAAAGTACCAGAAGGAAAACTCCAACCCAAGGCAGTTAGCCACACCCATGAAAACACAGGCAATAGATAATCCCACACCAATAAATCCCAAAGAAGGTAAACACACACACTACCATCACCAACAACAAAACCAAAAAATAACAGAAACTAACAATCACTGGTCATTAACATCCATTAATATCAATGGACTCAACTCGCCTATAAAAAGACACAGGCTAACTAAATGGATACAAAAACAGGAGCCATCCTTCTGCTGCGTATAAGAAACACATCTCAACTTCAAAGACAGACATAAATTACCTCAGAATAAAGGGTTGGGAAAAGATTTTCCAATCAAATGTGTTTGGAAGGAGTCTGGTGGAAGATTCACCTCAGCTTCCTTCCCCATCTCTTTCCCTAAACCCCGCCCCTTCAGAGCCCGCCAAACACAGCTGCTCCCCCTAGGGAGGCTCAGGACGACTCCCACAGGGGATATATAAGTGGCATCCTGGAAAACAGACTTGTGGTTCTTCCGGTCTCGTGTCCCTGTCTCATCTCTGTGGGGCGGGAATTGCCCGGGAAACTTTACCCATTAAATCTGGGTTTTTCCAATTTGCTCTGATTCGGTTTGTTGCGACAGTGGAGAGGCCTCCAGGAGGCCTAAAACTTATCAAAATGGACCTAAGAAACAAGCTGGTGTAGCTATCCTAATATCTAACAAAATAGACTTCAAACTAAAATTAATGAAAAGAGATGGAGAAGGACATTTCATATTTATCACAGGAAAAATCCATCAAGATGAAGTTTCAATTCTGAACATTTATACCCCAAATACAAGGGTACCCACATTTGTAGAGAAACCTTACTAAAGCTTACATCACACATCCAACCCCACACACAAATAGTGGGAAACATCAACACCCCACTCTCACCAATGGACAGGTCTGTCAGACAGAAACCTAACGGAGAAATAAAGGAACTAACAGATGTCCTGACTCAAATGGACTTAACAGACATCTATAGGCCATTCCACCTAAACACAAAAGAATATACCTTCTCAGCACCCCATGGAACCTTCTCTAAAACTGACCACATACTTGGTCACAAAGCAAACATCAATAGATACAAAAATTTTTTTTGAATAATCCCCTGTATCTTATCAGACCACCATGGCTTAAAGTTAGAATTCAACACCACCACAAATTACAGAAAGCCTACAAACTCATGGAAACTGAATAATGCTCAACTGAATCACCACTGGGGCAAGGAAGAAATAAAGAAAGAAAATAAAAACTTCCTAGAATTCAATGAAAATGAATACGAAATCCCTAAACTTATGGGACACTATGAAAGCAGTGCTAAGAGGAAAGTTCATAGCACTGAATGCCCACATAAAGAATTTGGAGAAAATCGCACACTAGCAACTTAACAGCGCACCTGAAAGCTTTAGAACAAAAAGAAGCAAACTCACCCAGGAGGAGACACCAGGAAATAATCAAATTGAGGGCTGAAATCAATAAAATAGAAACAAAGAGAACAATACAAAAATCAATGAAACAAAGAGTTGGTTCTTTGAGAAAACCAAGGTAGACAAAACCTTATTCAAACTAACCAAAAGGCAGAGAGAGAGCATCCAAATTAACAAAATCAGAAATGAAAAGGGGGGCATAACAGACAATGAGGAAATCCAGAGAACCATCAGGTCATACTTCAAAAACCTATACACCACAAAATTGGAAATTCTAAAGAAATGGACAGTTTTCTGGATAGGAACCACATACCAAAATTAAATCAAGACCAGATAAACAATTTAAATAGACCTATAGCCCTTAAGGAAATAGAAGCAGTCATTAAAAGTTTCCCAACCAAAAAAAGCCCAGGGCCAGATGATTTCAGCGCAGAATTCTACCAGAATTTCAAAGAAGAGCTAATACCAATATCCTGAAATTGTTCCATACAATAGAAACAGAAGAAACATTTCCAAACTCTTTTTATGAGGCTACAGTTACCCTGATATCCAAACCACACAAAGACAAAACAGAGAATTATAGATACAGACCAATCTCCCTCATGAACATTGATGCAAAAATTCTCAATAAAATACTGGCAAAGCGAATCCAAGAATACATAAAAAAAAAAAATCACCCACCATGACCAAGTAGACTTCATCCTAGAGATGTAGGGTTGGTTCAACATATGAAAATCTGACAATGTAATACACCATATAAACAAACTGAAAGAAAAAACCCACATGATTATCTCATTAGATGCTGAAAAAGCCTTTGACAAAATCCAACACCCCTTCATGATAAAGGTCTTGGAGAGATCAGGAATACAGGGAACATTCCTAAACATAATAAAGGCAATTTACAGCAAGCCAACAGCTAACATCAAACTAAATGGCAAGAAACTCACAGCGATTCCACTAAAATCAGGAACAAGACAAGGCTGTCCACTCTCCCCATATCTATTCAATATATTACTCGAAGTTCTAGCTAGAGCAATAAGACAACAAAAGGAGTCAAGGGGATACAATTGGAAAGGAAGAAGTCATTTCACTATTTGCAGATGACATGATAGTACAGATAAATGACCTCAAAAACTCTACCAGGGAACTCCTACAGCTGATAAACATCTTCAGTGATGTGGCTGGATACCAGATTAACTCAAAAAACAAAACAAAACAAAAAAACAGTAGCCCTCCTATATATAAATGATAAATGGGTTGAGAAAGAAATCAGAGAAACATCACCCTTTACAATAGCCACAAATAACATAAAATACCTTGGGTAACTCTAACCAAACAAGTGAAAGACCTGTGTGACAAGAACTTTAAGTCTTTGAAGAAAGAAATTGAAGAAGATATCAGAAAATGGAAAGATCTCCCATGCTCTTGGATAGGTAGGATCAACATAGTAAAAATGGCAATCTTACCAAAAAGCAATCTACATATTCAATGCAATCCCCACCAAAATCCCCACACAATTCTTCACAGACCTCAAAAGAGCAATACTCAACTGCATATGGAAAAACAAAAAACCCAGGATAGCCAAAACAATCCTGTACAATAAAACGACCTCTGGAGGCATCACCATCCCTGACCTCAAGCTCTACTATAGAGCTATAGTAATAAAAACAGCTTGGTGTTGACATAAAAACTGACATACAGACCAATGGAATCGAATTGAAGACCCTGACATTAATCAACACACCTATGAGCACCTGATTTTTGACAAAGAAGCCAAAATGGTACAATGGAAAAAAGAAAGCATCTTCAACAAATGGTGCTGGCATAACTGGATGTCGACATGTATTAGAATGCAAATAGATCCATATCTATCGTCATGCACAAAACTCAAGTTCAAATGGATCAAAGGCCTCAACATAAATCCAGTTACACTGAATCTAACAGAAGAGAAAGTGGGAAGTAGCCTTGGATGCATTGGCAGAGGAGATCACTTCCTAAATATAACATCAGTAGCACAGACACTGAGATAGAAAAGCTTCTGAAAAGCTTCTGTAAGGCTAAGGACACAGTAAATAAGACAAAATGGCAGCCTACAGAATGGGGAAAAGATCTTCACCAATCCCACATCTGACAGAGGGCTGATCTCTAAAATATATAAAGAACTCAAGAAACTAGACATCAAAATACCAAACAATCCAATTAAATAATGGGATACAGATTTAAACAGAGAATTCATAACAGAAGAATCTCAAATGGCTGAAAGGCATTTAAGGAATTGCTCAACATCCTTAGTCATCAGGGAAATGCAAATCAAAACGACTCTGAGATACCACCTTACACCTGTCATAATGGCTAAGATCAAAAACACTAATGACAGTCTATGTTGGAGAGGATGTGTAATAAGGGAACACTCCTCCACTGCTGGTGGGAGTGCAAACTTGTACATCCACTCTAGAAATCAGTATGGCTGTATCTCAGAAAACTGGGAATCAACGCACCTTAAGACACAGCGATACCGACCGCTTTTGGGCATATACCCAAAGGATGCTTAATCATACTACAAAGACAGTTACTCAACTATGTTCATAGCAGCATTATTTGTTAACACCCAGAACCTGGAAACAACCTAGATGCCCCTCAACCAAAGAATAGATTAAGAAAATGTGGCACATTTACACAATGGAGTGCTACTCAGTGGTAAAAAAAACAATGACATTGCCGGGCGGTGGTGGCGAATGCCTTTAATCTCAGTACTCAGGAGGCAAGGCAGGTGGATCTTCCATGAGTTCGAGGCCAGCCTGGGCTACAGAGTGAGTTCCAGGAAAGGTGCAAAGCTACACAGAGAAACCCTGTCTCGAAAAACAAAAACATAAACAAACAAACAAACAAAAAACAATGACATCATGAGGTTTGCAGGCAAATAGATGGAACTAGAAAATATTCTGAGTGAGGTAACCCAGACCCAGAAGGACAAACATGGAATGTACTCACTCATAAGTGGATATTAGATGAAAATCAAAGAATAACAAGGCTGCAATTCACAGCCCCAGAGAAGCTAGTTAACAAGGAGGACCCTAAGAGAGACTCATGGATCTCCCTAGGACGGGGAAATAGATGAGCTCTCCTGGGTAAACTGGGGGTATGGAGGGGGATAGAGGGGAGGGAATGGGGGATGAGAACATGAGAGAATGGGATGGGTGAGTTGGGGGAGAGACAGAGAGGGAGCAATGAAAGATTATCTTGATAGAGAGAGCCAGTATGGGGTTAGGGAGAAACCTGGTGCTAGGGAAACTCCCAGGAATCCACAAGGATGACCCCAGCTAAGACTCCTAGCAATAGTGGAGAGGGTGCCTGAACTGGCCTTCTGTAATCAGATTGGTGACTACCCTAATTGTTATCATAGAACCTTCATCCAGTAACTGATGGAAGCAGATGCGAAGAACCACAGCTAAGCACTGGGCCGAGCTCCGGGAGTTCAGTAGAAGAGAGGGAAGAGGGAGGGGTCAAGATCATGACAGGGAAATCCATAGAGACAGCTGATCCGACCTCGTGGGAGCTCACAAACTCTGAACCGACAGCTAGGGAGCCTGCATGGGACTGAACTAGGCCCTCTGCATGTGGGTGACTTGTGTGGCTTGGTCTGTTTGAGGGGTCCCTGGCAGTGGGACCAGGATCCATCCCTGGCGCATGAGCTGGCTTTTTGGAGCCCATTCCCTATGGTGGGATGCCTTGCTCAGCCTTGATGCAGGGGGGAGGGGCTTGGTCCTGCCTCAACTTGAAGTGCCAGGCTGCCAGGTAAAGGAGGCCTTACCCTTTTTGGGGAATGGATGGGGGTGGGGGAGAGATGGGGGGCAGTGGGTGGAGGGGAGGGAGGGGGGACTGTGGTTGGTACGTAAAACGAATAAAAAATTTTAAAGTGTGTATATGTATCACAAATATGCGTAACTACAAGCTGCTTTGCCTGTGTTAGCAACCCGTCCGCTGTAGTTCTCTGCCTAGGGTTGGGACCCTGCTCCACGTTAACATGCCCATTGATATTACCATGCTCCCATTTTGGTTATCCAGTCATTTCTACCATAGACTGTCTTATGGCAGACTTCCTGGTATTCCGGCTCTTAAAATCTTTCTGCCCTACCTCAGAAATGTTTCCTGGGTCATAGATGCAGGAGCCATGATGTAGGTGTATCCTCTGGGGCAGCGGTCCACACAATCTGTTGACCATTATGTCCAGCTGTGGTTTTCTGTGGTGGTCTCCATTTGTTACAAGGAGAGCTTTGATGTGGAGTGGTAGCTACAGCTATCCAGAAAAGATGAGTCTCACCCAAAGACTCAGCCTTGGGAAAGGAGCAGCAATACATTCATTGGAGAAAGAACTGTTGTTTTTGACAAATAATGTTGTAAAACCCGGCAAGTTCCACATGCAAAAATATGAATCGAGACACAAACCCTACACTTGTCCCAAAATTAACTTAAAATGTACCACATACATGGCCTGACGAGGCCAGAAGACATTGGCTCCTGTGGAAATGGAGTTATAGACAATGTGGGTGCTGGGAACTGAACCTGGTCCCCTGCAGGAGCAGCAAGTGCTCTTAAATGTTAAGCCATCTGTTCAGCCCTAATTTAGTTTATTTTTATTTGTCTGCGTGTGTTTGTGTGGGAAACGTGTACATAAGTGCAGCACCTGCAAAGGCCAGCAGAGGGCATCAGGTGCTCTGGAACTGGAGCTGCAGACTCCGTGACCAGGCCCAATGTAGGCGCTGAGAACCGAACCTGGGGCCTCTGGAAGAATAGCAATCATTCTTAACCTGAAGTCATCTCTCCACCACCCCCCAGTTTTTGTTTTTTTGTTTTTGTTTTGAGAAAGGGTCTCACTGTACAGCCACAGCTGTCCTGGGACACCCCATGTAGACCAGGCTGGCCTCAATTTTGTTCCAATCCTTCTCTCTGCCTCTTGAGTGTTGAAATTACAGGTGTGTGCCACCTTGTCAGGCTCATTTCCTGTGTTTGCTTATTTTTTTTATAATTAAAAGTGTTACAGTTTAGGGCTGGAGAGGTGGCTCAGCGGTTAAGAGCACTGGCTGCTCTTTGAGAGGTCCTGAGCTCAATTCCCAGCAACCACATGGTGGCTCCCAACCATCTGTAATGAGATCTGGCGCCCTCTTCTGCTGTGCAGGCAGAACACTGCATACATAATTAATAAATAAAATTTTTAAAATGATACAGTTCAATTAATTAATTAAATTATGTGTGGGGTTGTGTGCTGGCACAAATGTCAAGGTCAGAGGACAGCTTGCAGGAGTTAGTTCTCTCCCTATCTGGTTCAAGGGATTGAACTCGGGTCATTAAGTTTGGTGACAGGCACCTTTCCCTTCTGAGCCATCTCTCTCTGTCTCTCTCTGTCTCTCTGTCTCTCTGTCTCTCTGTCTCTCTTTCTCTACACACACACACACACACACACACACACACACACACACGATATAAATAAATATTTTTTTTTTAATTCCACTAGTGAACCACTGTGGATGGCTTGCCTGTCCAGTCACTGTTGTTCACAGGCTTTATGGCTGAGTAAGAATGGCTGATTGCTTTTTTCCCTTGGCAGCTTGCATAATACTTTCCAATACTATGAAAGGTAGTCTTTGGGGAGGAGGCTTCCAGGTCAGTTCCAGGCTCCTCATATGTCTAAAGTGTACAGTGGTGTTTTGTTTTGTTTTGTTTTTCAAGACAGGGTTTCTCTGTAACAGCCCTGGCTGTCCTGGAACTCACTCTGTAGACCAGGCTGGCCTCGAACTCACAGAGATCCTGCTGCCTCTGCTTCCCGAGTGCTGGGATTAAAGGCATGCGCCACCACTGCCCGGCTACGTACAATGTTTTAGGCAATGGGGCCTTACCTTCACATTCTGGGAAGCAATTAGGGCAACAGCACGTCATACAGATAAATAAATAAATCTTAAAAAGATAACGATACTAAGGAACCAGCAGGATGGCTCGGTGGATAAAGGTGCTTGCTGCCTAGCATCAAATAAAAAGAAAGCACACACTTTTTTTTTTCTCCCATGAGCAAATAAGCCGAAAATTCCCCAATATAATACTGAAAAAGAGGGTGTGGGTTACTCTTATCCATTTCTTCAGTGTTCCCACATCCCACAAACAGTGCAGCAGCCTCGAGAGCAATTTGACCATGCAGCTCATGACTCCTCAAATCCTGCATGACTCTGTTTTTGGGTCACTGTCCTGAGCCAGGTGGCCCCATATTGTGCACATTCATGAAGTGTTTTCACAGTTCCAGGGGCACCCATTTCCCCCACTTTACAAAGCACACGTGCCGCCAGGAAGCATAGAACCTACGTGTCCTGGTGCCTCAGTTTCTCTACCTAACACTCCACAAATAAGTTCCTGGAACCTTGTCGTCTTACCTGTAGGTGCAAGGTGACACCACCACCATGTGACAGTGTTTGGTTCTGTCTCAGCAACATCATCCTGGGTGACAGAAAGTGTCTTCCCACTGACTCCTTTACACAAGGAAGAGAAGCAGAAACAGCTCACTGAGCTGGTTTTGAATGTTCTGTGATACCACTCTTCCATGCAGTATCTTTTGAGGCTAATCAGTGAAGATTTTTTAGCTGAAGTGTGCTCAGTTTAAACTCAAGAGTTTCTTTGAGTTTCACACGAGAAGTCTAGGGAGCCTTTTAAATTAATTTTTTAAAAGATTTCTTTATTTTTATTTTACGGGTATGAGTGTTGTGTCTGTGCACTACATGTGTGCAGTGTCCGAGGAGGCCAGAAGAGGTCATCGGATCTTTTGGAACTGGAGTTACAGATGGTTGTTAGCCACCGCGGGTGCTGGGAACCAAATGTGAGTTCCCTGCAAGAACCATAATGGCTCTTAACTGCTGAGCTATCTCTCCAGTCCCCTGGGAGATTGTTTTGAAAGTGTGTAAGCCAGGTCCCCGCAGCTGACCGATGAGACCAAAGGCTCCCTTGGGCACCGCTGCTCTGGGCACGTGCATTTTGAGAGTCTGTTTGCTGATGATTAGGAAGCAGCATCTACAAGAGACATGGTCACACGTGATGGAGTATCCTGGGGACTCACCCCACTTGACTCCCCTTTGGCCAGGGTGCAGCCTGCGGTGTCCTGAGGTCAGGTTTCTAGAAAGTGACTTTGTGTATTAGGTTCATATTGACTGTGCCTCTGCTAACCACATCCTTGAAGGAATTAAACATGCAAATATCTACCAATCATGAACCCTGCCTGGAGCACAGCAACCTCCTCTTGGGGCTCCCCTTTCAAGGGTTTGAGACACATCCACCTTGTCTCTCTACAGTCCCTTCTCCAGGACAGGCCTTTCCCAGGCCCAAAGGGTTGCAGAGGGGAACACAGAGACACCGGATTTAGAGGAAGGGAACCGATGGCTGTCTCAGGTGGGGGGTGGTGCTGTTTGAGATTGGAGAAGCCACTGATGTTCCTTTTGAGTGGTTGCCATGAGAAAACTGTGTGGGTTAGGAGCGCCCTCCTCTCCAAACACAAGCACCTGACTTTATTGCACGAGGTGACCTGCAGAGCCTGGTTAACCAGCTTATGCAGCTCCTACCTAAGACCGCGCTGCAGTGACTAAGGCCTTGTTGGGACTGGAATGGGGATGAAGAGGAACAGCAGACAACAGGAAAGACCTGGTTTATCTGGGCAGAGGAGGGGTTCTCTGCGGGGAGGCCCGGCTGACAGCCTCAGAGGGCTCAGCCTCACTGGGGTTTTCCAGGGACAGAGGCCTGGATCAGTCACTGACTGGAGTTAACTACCTAGTCCACAACCACCACCGCAGTACAACCGGGACACACCCATTAGGCAGCCTCGGGCCCGGTGGCACTTATTTCTGGGAGCTTATGTGACTCTTCAGCAAGAGCCGCGGCGGGGGAGAGTTTCTCTTTTTTTTTCTTTTTTTTCAGAGTTGAGGACCGAACCCAGGGCCTTGCGCTTGCTAGACAAGAGCTCTACCACTGAGCTAAATCCCCAACCGAGTTTCTCTTTTAATGCTGGCATTAAGAACACTTTTAAAGATTTGCTTGTTTTATAGGTATGAGCCTATTGCCCTGTGCCCATCCCACCCCAGGCTGTGCCGATGTTTCCTAAGCGGCAAGAGCTAAGCTGTGAACAAAAGAGAATGGGGCAAGTTTACCCCCTCGAAAAGTTAGTGCTCTTGTCCAAAGAGAATGGCTGTACAGCCCTTCATTGCAGGGTGAACTAGAGAGGCTGCTTGCTTCTTTCTCTCTCTGTTCAGAAACAATCCCAGAAATGTACGTGAAGAGGCGGCCAGGAGCTGGGCATGGTGGCAGAGACCTACTTGAGCAGTAGAAACAGGAAGATCAGGAGTTCAAGGCCACCTTCAGCTACATAAGAAGTCTGAGGCCAGCCTGGGCTACATGAGACTATTAAAAAAAAAAAAAACGCTAGAGAAGGCTAGACAGAGGCCATGGCGTTCCATCTCTCCTCAGTTTCAGGAACATTTTTGTTTTCCACACCACATGGTGGCTCACAACCATCGGAAAGTCCAGTTCTAGGGGATCTGATGCCCTCTTCTGAGCTCCAAGGGCACCATACACACATGTGGTACACATGTATACGTCCAGACAAAACACTCATACACAGAAAACACAAGAAAATAATTTAAAACAAAAAAAATTTAAAGAAAAAGAAAGAAACAGTTTCACACTGATTTACCAGAGCAGATATAGCTCCAGTAATGATCCAGGCAAGGCTGGCTGAGTCCCTCGGGCACTGAGAACTAAGGCCCCTGCATCTCTTGTGGATGGAGACATTTGCGGCAGTTTTGCATCCTGTCTGCTTCCAGCAGGGTGGAAGTTTGGACCTTTGCAGATGCAAATTAGACACGAAGTGCGTGCCAAACCAGCCTCGGGGCCTGCTTCCAGACAGGCTCTGTCAGGGACAGCCCCAGGGACCCACAGCCCATGGTCCGTGAGCGCATATTCTTAACAACTCTCTTTCAAAGACCTTTTCTGCCACAAACCATGTGATGATCCCCTCTGGGACCTTGCTTTTCCATCTCCCCCTCCTCCTCCTCCCCCTCCCCCTCTTCCTGTGCAGTATATTTCATGCTCACTGTGAAGTGGGGGATCCTGCAGTTTCTTCAGGTCCAGGCAGAGATGCAGGGGCTCGGCTGATGTTTCATTTGGGAAAAACCCCAGTTCCAGTCTTCCTTGCACAAAATGGGGGAGCTGGCGGCCCCAGAGTTGGGCGGGGAAGAGCTCCATGAAGCTGATGTGGTGGTCCGAACCCATAATCCCGGAAGTTAGGACCTCCTTGAGTTTGAGGTCAGCCTGGGTTACATACTGAGACATTATCAAAAAAGTCACTTGAACCCCCGTTTCCCAGGACTGCGTGAAAGCCATAGCCCTGAAGCTGGCCTCGGATAGGCCCAGGTGGCAAAGCACTGACTGGTGGGGTACGGACCTGGCGCCTGCATCCCCACACTTCCGACTGCTGGCACTTTTAGCAAGCCGGGCACATCCCAGGTGGAATTCTCACGCCACGGCTGAGGAGGTCACAGACTTAAGTTTTAGTTTCTGTAAACCGTGCAAATGATTATGACACAACATTGCTTTGCTGTTGGTGTTATTGTGATTTTTCAGACAGAGTCTCGCTGTGCAGCCCTCCCTGGCTGGCCTGAAACTTACTATGTAGTCCAGACTGGCTTCAAACTCGCAGAGAGCCAGCGGCCTTTGCTTCCGGGGTGCTGGATTAAAAGTGTGTGCCACCACACCTGTCCTGAGATAGAGCACGTAAAGTGCTACAGAGAACACTGGCTTGGGTCGGGGGTGTGGCTCAGT
This sequence comes from Peromyscus aztecus, assembly GCA_902168405.1. Classification (NCBI taxonomy): domain Eukaryota; kingdom Metazoa; phylum Chordata; class Mammalia; order Rodentia; family Cricetidae; genus Peromyscus; species Peromyscus aztecus. The sequence goes on from CABHPQ010162484.1 coordinate 33,639, forward strand.
TAGTTGGTAGAGTGCTTGCCTGGCGTTGCATGGAGTCCATGGAGTCGCTCTCCAGCAAACCAGGCGTGGTAGTGCATGCTCATAAACCCAGCTCCTGGAAGGTAGAGACAGGAGGAGCAGAAGTTCAAGATCATCCTCGTCATAGCTGAAGGCTAGCCTGGGCTACTCCAAACGAAACAAAACAAAACACCGGCTAATAACTAGTAGCAGGGTATGGTGAGGCCCTTTCAGGTTTCCACAGCATCCTAACCCTCTAAAAGGTGATTTCCTGAGAATATTTTCACATCAAATAGACAAGGTCAGCAAGGCAGAAGCCAGCCTGAAGGTAAGTCCTCTATCCAGCTCCCCTCCTTCACTGGCTCCCTGCCTGGCAGAGCAGATGCGGTCCTGTGTAACCTACACCATCTTTGTTCAGCCAGGGAGTGAACTTCCCACCTTTTCCAAACGAAGATGTTCTCCCAGCACTCAGGAGGCAGAGGCAGGCAGATCTGTGAGTTCAAGGCTAGCCTGGTCTACAGAGTGAGTTCCAGGACAGCCAGGGCGACACAGAGAGACTCTGTCTCGAAACAAAACAAAACAAAATGAAGACGTTCTGGGTCCCGATCACTGACTTGCTCAGGATACACCAGGCCCTTTTCTGTGGGGTCTCCAGCCTTTGGGGAAGACTCCCCCACCCCCGACAACAAGAACTCTTTCTTCCTGAGAGAGCACATGAGGTGCCATCAGGAGACAAGCTTCTTCTTACCCTCCCATGAACCAAAATAGACCTGTGGTCTGAGAGAGGCCTTGGACTCAACATTGTCTCTAACTCGTTTTCTGTTCTGGTTTTACAGAGTCCCCAAAACCCTAGTGGTCCAGGTTCAGCTGGACCCCAGCATCGAGCCGTGAGGCCCCATACCTGTACTTAGAGCCTGCCTTCCCAAGGGTTCCTCAGCCCAGCTTTTTGGCCGTGGGGGAGGAGAAGATGGATGTGTGAGTCCAGGGCAGCTGGGGAAGGAAGGTCTGATGTGGAAGCCTCAGAGGACAGAGGAGAAGAGACTGGAAACAAATTCATTGTACGGCACCCAGCTACTCTCGGTAGCCGGTGACATTAGCCAGCTCCTCCAGAAAGCCTAGCTCTCCCAACTCTGTACTCCCATTGGAAGATATGGCCGCTTGCAGCCTGCTTGTGCAAGAAAGAGATTCTGCAAGCTCATGATGACTTTTGTCACCTGTGGAGAACTCCAGGCTCACAAGCTAGCTTGCTTATCAGGTTATTGGAGTCAGGAGGATTGAGGGACTTGGGATGGGGAAATCCTATCTTGCAGAGCTTCCTTCCTGCCCCCTACACTGGCCCCACAGAGCTAGGAAGGCCTTCCGGGACCTGGCATCTGGCTTCTGGGCTCCCAGCCAAGTATCCAGAGGACACTCGGACCGACACTGGAGTCTTCTTATCTCCCTGGGGCACAGGGATCATGACGCTCCTGCTCTTAGTAGAAAACACCTGAATTTGTCAGAGCCTCGGGTGTGGTCAGGTCCAGCTGCCTTGTCCACTTCGTCCTGTAAGAAACTGAGGAACACTGGTCGGGACCATTTCTCTCACGTAGATCATGTCCTCTTACTGACAAGGCTCTTATCAGCCAAGGATTGAGTTATAAACCTGGTGTGAACCTGCCCAGCCCACAGCAGGTGCTCCATGAACGTTCTGTCTCAAGGGCCTGGGCCAACGAAGCACTGTTAGTCAGCATCAGCCAACTAAGCACTATTAGTCAGCGTCAGTTACACTTGGAAATGTACACATTTGAGTTGTCATAGTTGCTACATTTAAAAATCTTTTTCCCCCCTCTGATACAGAGTTTCTCTGTGTAGCTCTGGCTGTCCTGGAACTCATTCTGTAGAGCAGGCTGGTCTCGAACTCAGAGATCCACCTGCCTTTGCCTCTGTCTCTCGAGTGCTGGGATTAAAGGTGTATACCACTACTGCCCTGCCATTTTTTGTTGTTGTTGTTTATTTTGAGACAGGGTCTTTTTCTATAGGTCTGGCTCCCTGGAACTCTGTGTAGATCAGGCTAACCTCTGCCTTCTGTGCTGGGATTAGTGCCTTTAGGATTTGTTTTGTTTTGTTTTGTTTTGTTTTTCTAGACAGGGTTTCTCTGTGTAGTTTTGATGCCTGTCCTGGATCTCACTCTGTAGACCAGGCTGGCTTCGAACTCACAGAGATCCACCTGGTTCTGCCTTCTGAGTGCTGGAATTAAAGGCATGCGCCACCGCTGCCCGACGCCTTTAGGATTTTTTAAAGAATGCTTTGAAACAAAAAATAGTTTACCACATAGATTAGAAAACAAAATCTTTGAATGGCGTGTCATAGTGCAGTGGACAAAACAGAGTGCCACTAATATGGCTCCTAAGAATCAGTGCATGCAGCAGGCTGAGAAATAAACCCTGTACTGTACGCTTGTCAGACCTGAGCTTCCGAACCTCAGCCTAGTGTCCTATCATCCTGAGGTCCAGAAAGTAACTCTGTCTTCCCTCATTTCCAAATTCCTTTCCCAGTCCCCTCCACCTCCCCACAGATCATAGCCTACAGTCAGGACAGAGAAACACGTGCAAAGTAGAATGTGCAAGATTGGGCCCCCAGTGCCCTCCCTGGGACGCTGCTTCTCTGCTGACCTCATGCAGTGGGGCTAGAAAGGAGCGCTGTGCTGGGCATCACCCCAGGTGCAGCCCAGATGCAGAAGTGTGGTGGGGATGTCTTATTCTGCAGCCTGGTTGGCAGATCCTTAGGTGGTTTTGGTGCGGACGAAGGCTTGCATGTGCCAAGCTCTCCTCCAGGTCTGAGAGGATAACACTGGAAGAACCCAGGCCTGCTCAGGACCCAGGCTTCCCACTCTCCAACCTGGAAGCGTGGGGGAGGGGTTCAGGGCTTCAGGTCTCCCTCAGGCAGAGCTGCAGACCCAGCAGCATCCTCTTCACGCCTGTTCAAGCCTGTTTTCCGCCTGGCCTCCTCCCCTGTTTCCTTGACTTTTTCCCTGGGCTGCTCCCAGCTCTTTCAAAAATCCCCTCCAGGAAATTTGTTTGTTGCTACAAAATAATGCAAATCTGTTGAAGGGCTGCTGGGCAACAGGCAGTCTCTGTCCCCGTGAGCACTGAAGAGGGAGGGTAGGGCAGGGCCTGAGCCCTTCAGTGCACCCCTGCAGGCACCCTGATGGGATGGAGAAGCTGTGCCATCAGGGACAAGGCAAGAGGGGTCAGCTTTGTGTCTTAGGGAGCCGAGCTCAGCCCCAGGAAAGGCCAAGCAAAACCCTCAGATGTTCCAAGGCCTTTCTTTCTGATTAACAAATGGTTTATATGCATTACGTTTTTGTATGTATTTTAAAGCTAATGTTTCTCATACATTGAAGTTTATGTGGGGCCGAACAGGTGGTTCAGTCAGCCTGGGCTACCTGAGACCCTGCCAAGAAAGAGAGCTGGAGGAAGAAAGGAGGGAGGAGATAAAGGAAGAAAGGGGGAGGGGGAAGGAGGGGCTTCTGACCAGGTACAGGGCAAGCACTTCATGATGTGCTGTAGATGGCAGACGGGGCGGGGATGTAAGTGCCCCGCAGGTGGGCCCCCAGAGAGACACCGTTTCCAAGCAGAGTGGGAACGGGAGACGGTTAAACAAGACTGAGATAGGCTGGTTGACGTCAAGCTCCTCTTAGTAGCCTGTTGGGGTTAGTATTGTTTGGAGCAGGATCTCACGCTACCGCTCAGCTGGCCTTGAACTCATGGCGTGCCTCCTCAGGCTCCTGAGCGCTGGGCTTCCAGGAGCCACCATTGCCTCGCCCGCTTATCACTGTTCACTCCTCCTGGTCCTTCCCAGTCACTCCATGGCCTAGATGAAGGTCTGAGGAGGATGCTGTCTGCTCTCCTGCTCCTTTCTGTTCCGGCTGTAGATGCCGCTCGTCATTAGGCTGTGACCACTCTGAGAGGAATGGAGTTTGCTGGGCTCCTCCCAACGGAGGCAAGGTGGTAGCAACACACACCGGCCATCTACCACATGCCTGGCCCTTGGATGAGTACTGAGTGTAAACACTGCTGACTTCTCAGTAGCCATCCTGTGAGGTAGATGCTTTCTTGCTTGACAGATGGGATTCTGGGCCTCAGAGAGATTAGTGACTGGCCCAAGGTCACACAGGGGGTGTAACAATTCAAAACCAGGCCAATGTGAAATTCGCTGAGTGAGCTTGAGTCTCGTGTTGTCCATGGGACGTGCTACATAACGTGCAGCCCTTACCTGCAAAATCCGGCACTTAATCCACCTTCTCACCCAGCTCCCAACTCAAAGGTTCATAGCTTCATGGCACCCATAAAAGGGGGTCCGAGGCTCCATGGAGGCCACAGAGATGTGAGCATTCCATCGTTGGCTCTCTGAGATGGCCTGGGACTGCTGAGCAGGAGAGCACAATGACAGGTGGGACACACAAAGCCTTCATCGTGTCTTCTCTAAGACATAGACCTAACAGGAGACAGGCCAGAGCAACTTCGCCTTACGGCTTAAAAGCAGAATTTGCTTCCTGTTGGGTGGTATTATACAATTAAATTTAAATTTATTCCACGTGGTCAGCTAAGTGTTGAAGGAGTTGGGATAGAACTGGACCAGGGCAAATTCTGCTCCCTACAAGGGACACTGATCCTGTCCAGCCCCGCAGACAGGGTCTCCCTACCCTGTCTCCAGGTTGTGTTTAAGATCTAGGTCACAGCAGGCTGCAGACGCCTAGGAACTTCTGTTTGTGTGGATATGTGTCTGTAAATGTGTGTGTGCGGTGCTGGGGATTAAACCAAGGGCTTTGTGAATATTAAAAACAAGTACTCCCCTGCCTCATAACTAAGAAACTTTCTTTTGTTTACCCTGTGGCTTTATACTACATATTTATATTGAGACGAGGTCTTGCTGTACAGCCCTGGCTGGCCTCAAACTTGAGGCCACCTCCTGCCCTAGCCTTCTGGGTGCTGGGACTGCAGGGCGTGTGTCCCCCACTCTTAGCTGGCCTTACACTTTGATCAGCCTGTTCCACGCTAGTGCTGGGATTTTTATTCTGTTTTCTTTCTTTCTTGCCAAGGGCCATGACATTTTCTTTCCTTTTTTGTTTGTTTGTTTGTTTGCATTCTTGCTGTTTTGTTTTGTTAGGTTTGGGGGGGGGTGTCTCACATAGCCCAGGCTAGCCTTAAATTCACTGTGTTGACAATGATGACCTTGAATCCCCGGTCCTCCAAGCACAGTGCCAGGATTATAGGTTCACAACACCACACCTCTCTATAGCTAGGAATCTTTCCTTTGCTTGTTTTGACACAGGACACATTGCAGCTCAGAGACTGGCTGGTACTCACTATGTAGTCAAGTGACCTTGAACCCCTGCCTCTACCTCCCAAGTGCTAGTATTACAGGACTATGCACCACACCCAGCTGGAACTAAGATTCTTAACCGAGGCCCACAAGCTTATATGATGAGCTCATCGACCCTTCCCTACCTCCAAACAAGCACACTGCCTCGGTTCAACCAGGCTTTGACCCTGGAGAGGGGCTGGCTGAGGGCAGCATCCTTGACCTGCCTGAGGTCCACCATGGCCTCTACATCCTATACTGACTTTCTGGACTAACCAGAGCGCCCTCCCCTCCTGCCTCTCAAGCTTAGCAGCTGTGGGAGTGGGCAGATGAGGGACAGCTCAATGCAGCTCAGTCTCAGCCGTCATGAGCTCCCTCTGTTGCCTGGTAGTTTCAAGCCTTCTGGAATGTTCATCATTGTCCATCATCACCATATCCTGAGTGCTGAGACGCCAAGGGCTTTGGCTTTGCATAGGCAAATGTGCTTCAGCTTTGGATGATCAGACCCGAGGCTGCTGCAGATCTTCGTTCTCTTATTTCATCTGTTTCTTTTGTGGAAATAGAGTGTTGTGTTTCGGGGGAAGGCTCTGGGCCTGGGGTACAGCTCCAGGCTGTTGGAGCAAAGACGGAGCAGGCCGAGACTGGGTGGATGGGAGACCGGACTCCACTCTTTGCAGCAGGGTAGACTCAGGGAACGGGTATGAAGATAAGGAAAGTCCTGGGGGTTCTTGAGCTGCTTGACCGACCGGGGCTCCCCATTTCCAAACTCCCTAATGGCTCTGGGCCCTATGGCCTAGCACTCAGCACTCTGGGCTCACCAGCTGCTGCATCAGAATTGCTTCTTTGTGTGTCTGTCTGTCTGTCTGTCTGTCTGTCTGCTTTTGAGGTAAATCTCACTCTAACCCATCCTCACCTTGAACTCAATCCTCCTGCCTCAGCCTCCCAGGTCCAAGGATTACTGGTGTGTATCACCAATGCCCTGCCTTGCCTAAGAGCCTGCCTGAATTACACATTCCTGGGTTCCACACAATGTCTGAGGACATTCTGACCTCAGAGGAGGGGCAGAGGCCCCTCACCTCCTGGTAATTCTCAGTGAGCATTTGAGAGTTTTTGTTTGCACAGGCCTACCACACCCCACACCGCTGATAAAGGCCATCCTACACCAGATACTGTTCCTCTCAGCCAGCCGCCTCACTCCAAGATGCCGAGGCCTAGAACGGGCTGCCGCTGCCGCAGCTCAGCGTCTCGGTGTTCCCTGCAAAGGAACTAGCCAGTTAGGTGTGAGAGCAGCAGCCTTGTTCCCAAGGCACACGCCTCAGCATTCTCGTGTCCCCTGTTGCCCCGTTTGGGCCTTGCCCTGCCGGACTCTGGCCAGTTGACAGTTTGGGAAAACCCCCGAGGGAGGGGCAGAAGCAGCTGTAGAGGCGGCAGGGAGGGGAAGGCGTCGCCAAGGGCTGGCATCTTCCTTCCCTTGAGTGCCCTTGAGTCTGGCTTCCTGCCCAGGTTGAGGCCCTGTTCCACTCACTCCCCGGCCTGGCTGTAGGCTTCTCCCCCTGAGTGCCCGCTTCACCCTATTCACGTGCACCCACTTCCTCTGGACCCCCACGTCTGCTTCTGTGCCCCCCTCTCCTGCTGTACCCTCTGCCAGGTGGACCTCCCCCAAACCAGCCTGCAAACTTGACTTCAGGGGCTCCTCCATTGTTTTCGAGAATCCACCAGGACACAGAGCTGATTCCTCCCTCCTTCTTGTGCTGGGGAGCTGGCACGTCTTTCACATCTGTCTCAGAAGGTTACACCCATCCCTCACGTTTGTGGATGGTCACTGCTCCCCTACCCACAAATAAATGTAAAAGAAAACAATTTTAATTGCAAAGCCCTCTAGACACCTCCCACTCAACACTGTCTCTGAAGACCCAGGAAAGAAGCAAACACAGTCAGTCCGTTGCCGCTCTCGTGAGCTCACGTTCTAATGGACAAGCAGACCAAGAGATAAGGAAGCAGACAATGGTAAACGCAGAATCCCAGGGCCGGGGTGCAGGCTGGAGTGTGGCGAGATGGGTCTCCTGTAAGTATTGAGGGTGTGGCTTATCTTGACCACACCCACTTCTGAAGTATAGCAGAAAACCCACCCCAGTCCAAGTCCAGGAGAAAAAAGGCTTGACCTACTCCAGACCACAGAGCTAAAACAGGAACCGACTTCCCTTTCCACCCGCTCAAAGCTGCGGCTGTTAGTGCTGGAGGGCCAGCAGGTGCTTTGAGTGCGAACAGGAGGCGGGCAGGGACCCCCCACACATATGAGGGATAGACGTGAGGGATGTGCCAGCTCCCCGGCACCACAAGAGGAAGGGAGGGAGGAATCAACTCTGTGTCCTGGTGGATTCTCGAAAACAGTGGAGAAGCTGATGAATTCAAATTTGTAGGCAGGTATGGGGGAGGTCCACCTGTCACAGATATAGTGGAGGGGACAGAAGCAGACATGGGCATCCAGAGGAAGTTCATGCACTCAAATAGTGTGTGTGTGTGTGTGTGCACTGTGTAAGGTCAAAGAACAACTTGTAGGAGTTGGTTCTCTCTTTACACTATGTAGGTCTTGAGGATTGAACTCAGGTCCTCATGCTTGAAGGCACATACCTTTAACCACTGAGCCATCTCATTGGCCCTGGATTTTGTTTTTGTTTTGCATTACAAAAGCTTATCTAGCAAAAAGTTTCATATGAAAATGTACATGACCCAATTCTACACCCCAGCCAAACAGGCTCTTTGGGGAGGGCTGTGGACTCCTCTGCTGAACCTCCATTGCGTAGACTCTTTCCAAGGTGTCTGACATGATGGTGTCTCCTTGTGTGACCACCGTCCCAATGCTATTCTGTTGCCCACTAGGTGCCATTTCTACACCCTCATCAATCAGATGCTGTGTGTGTGCTCTTGCACATGCCACAGTGCTCATGTGGAGGCCAGGGGACAACTCTGGGGGAGTAGGTTCTCTCCTTCCACCATGTGGGTTCTGGAGATCGAACTCGGGTCTTCCGTCTTAGAGACAAGCACGCTTTACCTGCTGAGCCATTTTGATGACCTGAGGTTGGTTTCGTAAATCTGAAATCCTTATGAATTATGTAAGAGCAACTAGGAATTAAGTTCATTGTTCCTGTCCCCCAAATATTTGTTTGTTTTGTATAACCAGAGGATGATCTGCAATCACGATGCCTCTTATCTTGAATGAGTGGGTTTAGAATAGGTAGCAAGCAAAAGTAAAAGAGTAAATCATAGCTGGGTGGTGGTGGTGCCCACCTTTAATCCCAGCTCTCAGAGGCAGAGGCAGGAGGATCTCTGAGTTCGAGGTCAGCCTGGTCTACAGAGTGAGTTCCAGGACAGCCAGGAGTACACAGAGAAACCCTGTCTCGAAAAACCAAAAGAGAAAAAAGAATAAATCATATGGGGCAGACAGGAGGAAGCAGTGGGAAGAAATGCCATTCAATCAGGGGCTCTCGACATCGGGGAGAGACAATGGGCAGTCCTGACTGAGACACAGTAGAGGTGACATCACCACCCTGGAGCGTCCGAACGTCCAGCCGAAGATGACAGGATGCCAGTCTGCTGGAGTTCTGGCTCCAGAGAGTCCCAGGTGGAACGGAATGACCCCTCAGGTGCGGCATCCAAGAGAAACACAGACAGAAGCGGGTAGATGACATCATCCGATTGGGTTTACAACTTCTAACAGAAATCACCTGTGGAGGAGGAGGCCGTCAGCTGGCGTTCCCATCTGAGCTGTCTCTCCCCAGATACGCTTCTCATGGCAGAACCTGGGTTTTATTACCACTGCAGGCCTTTTTATATCGCAGGATAAACAGAGTCACCCCTATCGGAAATGGTTTACCTTCTAACTATTCTCAAGGACACAATGTTTCCCCTTGGGCTCTCCCGTGTGCTGTCCCCTCCCTGGCACAGCCATCTGGACAGCAAGTCCCAGAAGAAAGGGTTTTGGAGGACACTTCGAAATAAACATGCTTGGGTCTGAAATGCGGGGAGGCAACCCCACTTCCTGAGTCAGCTTCTCAGTGAATTAACTCACAGATGACGGTGTATAAATACGGTGTAATCGCAGCCTGGAATAGGTAAGTTACCCACCACAGTCCAATGCAGACACCACACTGACCTACAGCCTCGGCTCCCACAGGCCCGTGCGTCATTCCAATCCTGTGTGATCCAACCTATCCAGGACGAAAACCAGTTGGCTCTGTGAGCTAGGCTTGCCACAGTGATGGACGCTGATACACAGGCAGGGAAGGACCCAGGTGCAAACAGCTTTAACGGGGAAATCCCGGCTTTTCTTCAGTGCCTCCAAGCTGGGAATTCATCTCAGGTGCCTGACATGGCGACCCAAGCCAATGTGCAGTCCTTAAAGTGTCCCCGGTGCCCTTCTCCTCGGTACCTACCCTCTGGGGAAGAGCACGCCAAAACAGCAGCCACCCAATACAGGCTCATTGCCAAAGAGCTGCCCTCCTGATGCCAGCTTGACCCGCATCAGGTTCTGACTTACACAGTCTGGCTGTGATCTGGGGAAAGCTACTGGTCATTCAGATGGACAGAGCCCAACACCATCTGGGTTAAACACCCCCAGCCCACACCTAGTGGCTGTACACAGCAGCCTTGACCCCAGGAAAGTCTCTGGGCTGAGGAAGAAGAAAAATCAGACAGTGTTCTCCACCAGAGTATTGTGTTCCTTCAAAGCCCCTGGCGGCTTGCTCCTCTTAGTGGACCATGGATCCTGGAAGGAGCTGGATGCGCCCCCTCCTCCTAGTCCTTAGTGGGAGCCAGGCAAGGACCTGGCCTGGCTCCTTTTCAAGGCTGACTCCAACTCTGCCTACTTGCTCTAGGCCCTTCTCGGTCCCCACCCCTCCCCACAGAGTCTACCACACAAAAAGAGGCAAGCGGGGAGGCGGGCAGGCGGGCGAGCTGGGAAACTCCCGCCACCAAGCTGCCAGCTGAGTATAATTAGCCGTGCTGCTTTCACAGAGGCAACACTGTGTGTTTGCCAAGGTCCATGCCTTCTACTGTTTGTTGGCTGCTTCTTAGAGCAGTCAAACCTCCAACCTCCCTTCACCAGGGAAAAAGAAAAGGCTGAGACAGAAGGACATGGCAACAGAGCAAATCAGAGAGCCTGAAGCTGGGGGAGAGGTCCTAGAGGAGGCCTTAAGGGGGCTGTTTCTCCACAGCCCCCCTCAGCACTCAGGCCTTCTGCCCCATGCTCCTTAGCCACTCGTGTAAGTGAAATCAAGAGGGGAGATGCATGGGCATCCGCAGCCAGCAGCTGCCTTTTCTGGCTGAGGGTTTTTGTAACAGAAGCCTCTTGGGCTCCTGGGGGCTGGTCACAGGGCCTCAGCTGTCCCAGACAACATGCTTCAAGTGGTTTTGCTTTTGAGGAACCTAATGCCCAGGCCCTCAAGGACATCTGTAACCGATGCATGTCCCAAGGCCTCTACTGTCCACAGCTCCATTCCTCACACACCCTCTGGCTTCCACCCACTTATTTCCATCCTGAGCTTTGGGTCCAAGGAGATGTGGGAAGATGTTGGCTGCAGCATCTTCTCTGCTCCTAGAATGCCTCCAGGGCGTGCTGAAACTTTTAGAGAAAGGAAGACAGCATGAAACACGAATCCTAGCTTGACAGCATGTGCGTGTGCATGTGGACGTGTGCGCCTGCGTGCTCAAGTGTCTGTGTGTAGCTGAACATGTGGTGCATGCCTGTAATCCCCGTGTTCAGGAAACCGAGGCCAGAGAAGTTAGCCCCAGAGTTTGACACCAGAGAGCACAGGCTATTCTTGCAGGGGGGGGACCCACATTGGCTTCCCAGCACCCACATGGTGGCTCACAATGCATGCTATTTCTGTATAAATAGAAGAAAATGGAAAAAGCTAGGTAGGATGACACGTATCTTTAATCTCAGAACTTTGGAGGCAGGAGTAGGAAGATCTCTGTGAGTTCAACGCCCGCCTGGCCTACAGAGTGAGTTCCAGGCTAGTCAAGGCTACATAGAGAGATACTGTCTAAAAAAAAAAAAATAAACAAATAAATGAATAAATACAATTTTCTATAAATTTCCTGAAGTTCTCTTTAAAATTATATTATTAAGTTGATAAATTTGACTTTGGGTGCATATGTGTGTATATTTTCATGTGTGATTTCCATGTGTACATGTTTGTGCTTGTGTACATGGAAGCCAGAGGACAATCCTGGCTGTTGTTCCTCAGGACCCAGCCACCCTGTTTTGTTTTTCAGATTTTTAAAAATTTTATTTTATGTACATGAATGTTTTGACTATATGTGTGTATATGAGCTACTGTGGTGCTGGGACCCGAACCTGGAACCTCTGTGAGAACAGCAGCACACCTAACCACTGAGCTGTCTCCAGCGCCCACCCTGCCGGTCTTTCCTGGGGACCTTGAGCTCACTGATTAGGCTGTGATGACTAGCCAGGGAAGCCACACCCAGCTTTTTATGTGGGTGCTGGGGAATTGAACTCAGATCCTCATACTTCCATGACAAGCATTTTACTGACTGAGGTATCTCCCTAGACCCATATTTGACACCATTTTACTAAATTTTTCCCATAAACAACTCTTTCTCTCTCCCTCCCCCCCTCTCTATATACTTTTTTTCTTCTGCCTCCTAAGAGTTGGGATTAAAAATGTGGGTTACCAAGGCTGGCTCTATCTGTCTGTCTATCTATCTATCTATCTATCTATCTATCTATCTATCTATCTATCTATGGTTTTTTGGGTTTGTTTGTTTGTTTGTTTTTGCCTTTTCAAGACAGGGTTTCTCTGTGTAGCTTTGCGCCTCTCCTGGATCTCACTCTGTAGCCCAGGCTGGCCTCGAACTCACAGAGATCCACCTGGCTCTGCCTCCCGAGTGCTGGGATTAAAGGTGTGCGCCACCACCACCCAGCTCCTGACTATATTCTTAAATGGAAATCTACCCATTTTGTGGGTGCTTAGGTATTTGACACGTGCAGGGAAAGTTCTGCTAAACAGAACACTTTTCCTCCTCTTCCTCCTCCTCCTCCTCCTCCTCCTCCTCCTAGTTTCTCTTTGGAGACAGGGTTCTACACAGAGCTGAGAAGCAGTACGAGCTAGGCTGGCCTGTTTGAAGCGCCGACTTGCAGAGCTGGGAGAGCGTGTGGAAGCGGTGCAGGGGCGGTGTGTGAGAGCTTGGGGTTGACACGAGCAGCCCTAACATTACCCAGTGGAATCCAGAGAAGAAAGAAGCAGTGGCCTCCCTTCTGGGGTCAGAGTCTTGTCTGGGTGACCTTATTGGGGGCGGTCATAAAAGAAATGAATGGCTTCCCTCTCTTCCCTTCCTCTGCTCTTTGTCTGAGATGCCCACTGACCAACACCAGAAGTCAGCCAGAAGTCAACAGCACTTAGGCCAGCAGCCAGGGGCTGATGATCCCCACACTGCACTCACCCAACAAGGCATCTGGAGGGTTAACCTCCCCAGTCCACACCAAGTGCTCATGCACATGGCAGCAGCACATAGGAAGGATGACTGTTCCAGGTGCTGCTGCGTGGGACCTAAACACCTGTTAGACAGCATCTGTCGGGGCAGGAGCCAATCAAGCAGGCCACAGGAGGAGTTGAGGGTGGAAGCCAACAGTGGAGGCCAGGCCAGGCTGGCCGCTGGAAACAACAGCAGCCCCTATGAGCTGAGTGCCCCGTGTGTCAGGGCTGAGTTGGTCCCCAGGGGCACACATGGGGTAGAATCATCCCTGTATCTCAGGGGAGGAGACTGATGCTCAAAGACATGACACTCCCTGCCTAAGGCTGCGGCGAAGCTACTAAAACCTGGCTCTGAGCCGCGTAGGCTCACTGCTGTGTTCTTTCCATCTGATGAGTTCTTTCTAGACAGTGGTGCCTATGAACGAAATTTACAAAGTGTAATATGAAAAATCGGAATTGAGAATGTCCTCTGCTGCCTGGCAGTGGTGGTGCACGCCTTTAATTCCAACACTCGAGAGGCAGAGGCAGGTAGATCTCTGAGTTCAAGGCTAGCCTGGTCTACAGAGCAAGTTCCAGGACAGCCAGGACTACACAGAGAAAGTCTGTCTCGAAAAACAAACATACAAAAAATTTGGGGGACTGGGAAGATGGTCCAGCAGGTACAGTGCTTACTGCACACACACAAGGATCTGAGTTTGGATCCCCAGCATCCATGTAAGAAGTCAGGCATGTGTCAGTACATACCTGCAACTCCAGCACTGGCAAGGCAGACAGAAGGACCCGGAGGGCTCACTGGCCTGCCAATCTAGCTGAAACTCAACCTTCAGGTTCAGCATGAGACTCTGTGTCAAGAAACAATGTGGGGGATGACCCAATATCAGCCTCTGGCCTCCACAAGCACTTCCCAGGCCAGTACACCCACACACATATGAACACACTTGCAGACACCATAAATACAAGCCAACAGATAAAAAATAAAAATAGGGCTAGTAAGATGGTTCAGTGGTAAAGACACTTGCTGGCAAGCCTTAAGAGAGAGAGAGAGAGAGAGAGAGAGAGAGAGAGAGAGAGAGAGAGAGAGAGAGAGAGAGAGAGAGAAGGAAAGAAAGAAAGAAGGAAGGAAAGAAAGAAAGGAGGAAAGAAAGAAAGAAGGAAAGAAAGAAAAGAGAAAAGGGAAATCCAGGCATAGCAGCACATGTCTCTGCCCCCAGAACTGGGCAGGGGGGACAAGTAGCTCCCTGAAACTCATTGTCAACCAGTGTGGTCAAACCCATGAGCCTCAGCGTTGATGAAAGACCCTAACTCAGAAAGTAAGGAGGAGACAGGTAAGATGGCATATGACTTTAACGCCAGCACTCGGGAGGCAAAAGCAGGCAGATCTTCATAAGCTCAAGGCCAGCCTGGTCCACAGAGTGAGTGCCAGGCCAGCTACCCAGGGCGACATGCTGAGATAATGACACAAAGTTGTAGCTGGAAGTTTTCCTATGTCCTGCGCTGTCCCACAGCCACTTGGTCCCAAGTAAACACACAGAGTCTTATATTAATTACAAACTGTATGGCCTGTGGCTCAGGCTTCTCACCAGTTAGCGCTCACAACTTAACTCAGCCCATTCCTATTAATCTATGTTTTGCCGTGTGGCTTCGTGGCGTTTCCTGTTCTCTCACGTCTTGCTTCTCTGGCGGAAGCTCACAGTATCTCCTGACTCCACTCTTCTTCATCTCCATCTCCATGTCCCGCCTAACCTTACTCTGCCTTGCCATTGGCCAAACAGCTTTATTATCAACCAAAGACAGCGACACATATTCACAGCGTACAGAAAGACATCCCACAGTACTGCCCCTTTTCCATCTAATCAAAAAGGAAGGTTTTAACTTTAACATCATAAAATTATGTACAATAAAACAGTTATCAAGTAAGAATTATAGTTACAATATCTAGTCTATTTGTATTTGGTAAAATTAAAGAAAATATTCTATCATCTATCCTATCTTTGAGAGTCTAAAGTTTTACCATAACTTTTATCATAACTAAGGAAAGCTATAATCATATCTAGTCTCCAACTCCATCAAAGACCCATTTTAGACCTAAGTAAACAGGAAGTGCATTGTAAGCAACTTCAAAAATCCTAGAAATGACAGAGACAGCTGGCTGCCTGGACAGTAATCCAAAGTTCCTCTGCAATGTTGGGGCATCCATCTTTAGCCTGCAGGCCTAGAGTCTCTGACAGACTTTCAGTGAAGCAGAAAATTTGAAGAATTGTCTTGCCTATTGGCAAAGTTCATCAGTCACTTTCTTTTTATTTTATTTTATTTTATTTTATTTGGTTTTTTGAGACAGGGTTTCTCTGTGTAGCTTTGGAGCCTGTCCTGGAACTCACTCTGTAGCCCAGGCTAGCCTCAAACTCACAGAAATCTGCCTGCCTCTGTCTCCTGAGTGCTGGGATTAAAGGCATGCACCACCACCGCCCGGCTAAAACATTTTAAATGCTATGTTCTGTAGGTCTTTGAAGTGTTTGAAGATAACCTACCTAATTGAAATATATCCATGTATATCTAGAAAATTTAACTAACATGACTATAAGTTTGATTATCATAGATGACTAATTATTTATCTGTATTTCTTAATTATATATATTATAATTTTAAATGAGTTGCATAAACATAAATACCTTAAATAAGAGTAGAAATATATATATATACAGTATAACAAAATTAACTTCAAATTTGTATCAATAAACTAAAATCCATACTAATATAAAATATGTAAGATTAATAGTTGTTTTTTGGATTAAAGTAGATTCAATAATCTACCCTTTTGTCCTATCATTTCTATATCATATCCCCTTTCTTCTTTTAGAAAGAGATTGACTATGACCAATAACAATTTGTAACCAACCCCATAAACAAAGACAAATATCCATAATCCATATTTTGGGGATGTGGGCATAGTTTTTTAGGCTATTTTCTGCTGATTGGGAGTGCTGGTAATCTTTGGGGGACCCTGAGAAAATTTAAGATTATGGTCAAGTTCTTACTGGAGTAGTGTGTGAGCTGGATCATCTCAGCCAGCAGCTTTGACCCTGTTCTGGATGTAGAACTCAGAGGAAACTGCAACAGAAGCATTTTGAGATGCTGGATCATCTGGGCCATTTGTTTTCATTGGTGTCTGGTCCCCTCATCCTGAAAATACATTTACTTTTAAAGGTAACATACATATCTGCATTAATACAAGTACAGACTGTGCATTGTATGTAAGTCAGCCAAAGATAATTTCTTATTATGTGTTTGAGCAGGTAAAATATATATCATGTGTCTGCAGTTCTTTCAGGTTTATGTTTTTATGTTTGTAGTCAGGATTTCAGGGCATCTTCCTGCGGGGCGTTTACCCACCAACCCCACAGCTCCCCAGAATTTTCTTGAGTGCGAGCAGCAGGAAATATTAGATAGAAGGATTTAGATTGTGGAGATAAACAGATAGAAAATAAAGGATAGACTCGAGAGGGCCTGGAACCTTTTCCAACGGGCCCTGACTGTCTCTGCCCCAGGGTATTTATAGAGACGCCAAGGGGTGGAGCAAAAGACCTCCCCCCAGTACAGCCAAGTGCAGACCATCTCAGACACCTGCACTCAGGCCCGTGGTCCTAATCATACTCTCTATGCAGATCTGCTAAGTAAGGAAAGCCACGAGGAACCTGAAAACGGTCTCCCACATCTTCCTCAATCAAATCTGATCATCTTTAATTTTAAATGAATCCATAGCCTCTCATTTCCCACGGAAACAAAAACATAACCTCTCCTCCAAAGTGGCATACCTCTTGACTTAAATTTTGGAATCAAGATGTTTTTAAAATATGTATGTTGGTTTAACCCAGCAGCTTTTATAATCAAATGTCTCGTAGCAGTCAAAAAATTTAAAGACAACATAATAATATACATAATCCAGACTCTCTGTGCGTTTTTTCATCCTCATGTGGCTCCTTTTCTTTATATTACTTTACTCCCCTTTCTAAGGATTTTATTTTATTTTATTTTTTTATGGTGAAAAAGTATATTTAGAATTAGCCAGCTGGACTCAGTTTAGATGATCCCAATTTTGTTGGCAACATCCAGAGCATCATAGTCAGGAGCCAACCGAACATAAACCTTCTTCTCTCCATCAGGCCTATGAGAGTGTTGACTTTGGCCACATCAATGTCATAGAGTTTCTTCCCAGCCTGTTTGATCTGGTGCTTGTTGGCCTTGACATCCACAATGAACACAAGTGTGTTGTTGTCTTCTATCTTCTTCATGGCTGACTTGGTGGTCAGGGGGAATTTGATGATGGCATGGTGGTCAAGCTTGTTTCTCCTGGGCGCGCTCTTTCGAGGATATTTAGGCTGCCTCCGGAGCCGCAGGGTCTTGGGCCGCTGGAACGTGGGTGACGTGCAGATCTTCTTCTTTTTGTGGCTGTGGACGCCTTTCAG
This sequence comes from Peromyscus aztecus, assembly GCA_902168405.1. Taxonomy (NCBI): domain Eukaryota; kingdom Metazoa; phylum Chordata; class Mammalia; order Rodentia; family Cricetidae; genus Peromyscus; species Peromyscus aztecus. Next base: position 50,938 of record CABHPQ010162484.1, read on the forward strand.
CACTGCCTTCTTGGCTTTCAAGGCCTTCGCTTTGGCTTCGGCTTTGGGAGGGGCAGGAGCTTCCTTCTTCGATTTCGGCGCCATCTTGGCGAAAAGCAGGATTTTATTTTATTATTCATCTTCATCTCCAGTCTGAATGTCCTACCTGGCCTTATTCTGCCTTGCCATTGGCCAAACAGCTTTATTGCCAACCAGTGAGGGCAACACATAATCACAGCAGGCAGAAAGACATCCCACAACACAAAGTCTAAAAATAAGAGGAAGAAAGTCATCAATGAAGAGACACCTGGCATGCTCACACATGTGTGAACATCTGAGTGTACACATGCACACATGCACATAGTCACAAACATGGTTCACAAACTGTCAGTGTTGTTTACTACTATTTGTTAAGTAATCCAAGTTTCACTTAGTAGCTGTCCATCAGCCATCACAGATTCTTTTAATCCAATCTTGGTGTGGCTGGGCAAGGGTCATGGAGACCAGAGGATGTCAGTGAGTGTCTTGTTTTATCACTCTCTGACTTATTCCCTTGCGACAGGGGCTCTTACTCAAGCCACCTGGGTCTAGGCTGGTAGGCAACAAACTCCAGTGCTCCTCCCGTCTCCAGCTCCCGTGGCCTTGGGGTTGCAGTTTCTTTCAAGTGCTGGGGACCAGCTGCTCTGTGCACCTGCCTCTATTCCTTCCCTGCTCTGATGGGCTGGAACCCTTCCCTTCCCGTGATGTGTTTGCCAGGTGTGTTACTACAGCAACGAGGAAGCACCGCTTCCCAAATCACTAGGGAGAGGTAGGGCCACCACTACAGGGAATCCAACCAGGAAGTTCTTAGAGCTTTAGAACTGGTTTACAGACAGAATATGGAAGAGTTTGGAACTTTGGGCTAGAAAAGCCCTACACTGTAATAAACAGAGCTTAATGAGTCATTCCAGTGGAATTTCGAAGAAACATTGAGAGAAATGTAGACAGTGGAGGCCCAACTCATGAGTTTTCAAACAGGACTCTATTGGGGACTGAACTAGAGGCTACTTATGTTATATTTTGGTAAAGAATCTGGCTATATTCTTCTCTTGTCCTGAGAACTTGAGTGAAACTGAATTCAAAAGGTGCGACTCCTTTGTTTGGCAGAGGTGATTTAAAGATAGTATTGCATTCAGGCCGTGGCATGGTCACTACTATGTGATGATATATCTGACTCTGGGTTTTTTATTGTTAAGACCAATTAGAATTCATGCTACACTATTCTTATTCAGATCTACAGCAAGAGAGAGCAGAAGGACAGGAAACGTGAAGTATGGTGGGAAAAGGAATGATTTTAAAGTTACGGACAAAGCAGCTGTGCTTGTTACAGTGATTAACACCATCAGAAACCTCGTGGGCCTGGGAAGGTGGCTCAGTGGTTAAAAGTACTGGCTGCTCTTCTAGAGGACCCAAGTTCATGTCTCACCACCCACATCAACTGACTCACAACTGTCTGTCCAGCTCCCACGAGCCTGAGGCCTCTTTTGGCCTCCATGAACACTGACACACATGTATACAAGTATACACACAATTAAAAATAAAATGAGAGAGAGAGAGAGAGAAAAAGAGAGAGAGAGAGAGAGAGAGAGAGAGAGAGAGAGAGAGTTAGTTCTTGCTTTGCTATTCTGCACTAGAATAACAGGAAAGAAGCCCTGAAGACAAGACCCCACACATCAAAGTGTCTATCTTGTGAAAATGCAAAGTATTTTAAAGGAGAGAACCTTAACTTATAATGCAGCTGAAGGGGTACCTGCTAACACACACACACACACGTGTGTGTGCATCCCAGGCACACAGAGACCACTGCAGCTATGGTCCAAGGAGGTCAATCTATATCTTGAGCTGGCAGTGGGACTTGGCAATGTCATCCATGTGGTACTGATTTTCTGAGAATGAAAAATGCAAGATTGGAGGGGTCATGGAGTCTGACATCAAGGTCCCAGAGAGCTGGTGAGGTCGGGCATATGTGTCAGGGTCAGGGTCCCTGCAGGGAAGCACTGAGTGGCCATGATATGAAGCTGTAAGGTACCGTCCAAATTGCAATGGTGATCCCAGGATGTGAGAGATGGAGTGTTTTCCCAAGAGAACTGCAGACACAGAGTAGAACTAGTCCAAGAAAGAGACTACAGGTGCTTCAGGAGGCAGAGCTGGAGCCCAGAAGATTCCACTACGAGCCCCAGATGCCACACATGGAGCGCCATTATTTGTGTTTTCCCTGTGGTATTTCAGACTTCACTCTGATTTCTCTGCTGTGCCTCATTTCTCCTTTTTGGAACAAGAATGTTTGCTCTGCATCGTTGTGTGTTAGAAGTATATAACTTGTCAGATATTTTGTTATAGCAGTGAGAAAAATAAGTACAAAATTTAGCATTTTAGGCCAGTTTGTTTGTGTGTGGGCAGAGTCTCATGTATCTCACTGTCATGTAGTCAAGGGTGATCTTGGCTCTTAACTGTCCTGTCTCCACATTCCAAGTGCTGGGAGTTCTCCACCCACCCCCCCCACCCCCCCCCCACCCCCGCTCCATTTTTATAAATATTATTTTTTTTTGTTTTTTTGGTTTTTTTCGAGACAGGGTTTCTCTGTGTAGCTTTGTGCCTTTCCTGGAACTCACTTGGTAGCCCAGGCTGGCCTTGAACTCACAGAGATCCACCTGCCTCTGCCTCCCGAGTGCTGGGATTAAAGGCGTGCGCCACCACCGCCCGGCTAAATTATTTTTTTAAAGTATATAGTTTAGTGGCATTTAGTACATTCACATTCTTGGGCAAATACAATCACCATCCATCTCAAGAACTTTCTCATCTTATCAGTTGAGACAGAGAAACCCTATTTCATTTTTTTAAAAAAGAATGCAAACTCTTATTTTAAAAATATATCTTGCCAGGCGGTGGTAGCACACGCCTTTGATCCCAGCACTCGGAGTTCGAGGCCAGCCTGGACTACAGAGTGAGATCCAGGAAAGGCGCAAAGCTACACAGAGAAACCCTGTCTCGAAAAACCAAAAAAAAAAAAATATATATATATATCTTGGATTTTGTATTAGTTACTTTTATTATCACTCCGACAAAAGCAAGGGAAGAAGGGTTGTCTGCTTACTGTTTAAAAGGATACATACAGTCCAGCAGGGAAAGCTTGGCGGCAGGAGAAGGAGGCAGCTGGCCAGATTGTGTCCAGTCAGGGAGCCGAGAGATGAAAGCCGCCACCCGGCTCACTTTCCCCTTTTTATTCAAGCCAGGACCCTACTCCGTGGGACAGTAGCCCCACATTCAGGGTTAGCATTCCTTCCTCAGTTAAACCTTTCTGGAAACACACTTAGGGATTGGTTCAATATCTTAGTTAGGGTTTCTATTGTTGCAAAGAGACACCATGACCACAGCAACTCTTTTTTTTTTTTTAAGATTTATTTATTTACTTATTATGTATATAACACTCTGCCTCCATGTATGCCTGCATGCTAGAAGAGGGTATCAGATCTCATCATTACAGATGGTTGTGAGCCACCATGTGGTTGCTGGGAATTGAACTCAGGACCTCTGGAAGAGCAGCCAGTGCTCTTAACTTCTGAGCCATCTCTTCAGCCCCAGCAACTCTTATAAAAGAAAGCATTTAACTGGGGCTGGCTTACAGGTCAGAGGCTTACTCCATTATCGTCATGGAGGGGAGGCAGCTGAGAGTTCTACATCCAGATCTGCAGGCAGCAGGAAGAGAGAGTCTCTGGGCCTGCCTTTAGGCTTTTGTGAACACAGAGCCCACCCCCGGGTGACACACTTCCTCCAACAAGGCCACACCTCCTAATCTTTTCAAATAGTGCCACTCCCTGGTGACCAAGCATTCAAATCTGTGACCTGTGGGGAACATTCTCCTTCAAACGACCACACTGATCAAGTTGACGATGAAGATGAACTTTCACAGACATCATTTTGCACTGATATATAATGTCATTGCTCGCTTTCTCTTCAGGGTTGAATATGATACTTCCCGTGTATTCGTTTTGGTCCTTCCCGGTGAGGACATTTGCAATCCTCTGTTGTCCGAGAGCCTTGCGATGCCTCTGGTTGGCTCGAACCATCTGTTTCCTTCCCTAGAAGATCTCCTACTCTTCCCCAAGGCTACACTCACCCCTCTCCTGACTCCGGGGCCTCGGTGTCCTCAGGCTTTGCTGGCTCATTAGATGCCAACCTTACTGTCTTTTCCCAGATCAATCCCTGCTGGCTCACTTCTGGCATTGTGGAAGCCCAGCAAATGTCTCTTTGGGGCCGTTTCTCCTGTGCTGGTGGCTTTTGTTCCAGATGTGATAAACTGTTAGTGCATGATAAACATGCACTAACATGTTGATGTCCCCTGTGTTCACGGCCCTGGTTGATACAGATCATGCGGAGACAGCAGGCACCATCTTTGTCCACAGATGTGAGGGGCCGGGCCCAAGTTTCCAAACTTTATTCATTCATCTATTTATTCACAGACAAATGTGCTGGCACCTACCCTGGAAGGCAAGGCTGCCCAGAGCTTATTTGTCTTTCCATTCACACCCTAGGCTGTTTTCCTCTCTGAGATTGCCTTACCTTCTGGTTAAAAAAAAAAAAAGTTATGAAAAAAAAAGGGGGAGGAAATGGTAAAGAAAGCCCTTCCTCCCCAAACAAACATAGCAAGATTTGTGTTTGCCCGGCATGGTGGTGCATGTCAGTAATCCTAGCATGAAGGAGGATGGGCAAGAAGATTGAGAGTGTGAGGACAGCCTGGACCACAGACAAGTCCCTGTCTCATACATACAAAAAAGATCTTTATGCTAGATAGAGTAGGATTAATAATAATATGATGATGATAGAATGGAAATGTATACTAACAATAATTACTATATTCTCAGGACACCCATGGAGTCCTCACTGGGGTCCCCCACCACTACCATTTTACAGCAAAGGAAAGAGGCTCAGAGAATTTAAAGTCATGGGGACCACAAGTGAGCGGCTCCAGGTGGGTCTCTAAGCACCGTGGTTCACACTCGGGTTGGTCAGAGGCCTGAAGGCAAGCTTCCTGGTGAGGCTCAGTATAGACACTGAGAAGAGAGACTGAGTCAACACAACAGAACTAGAAGTAGCAAGACTTGGGAGAAACATCCCAGCTGCTGTGAGGGACAGGGTTAGCCGAATGACAGCTGGGGATGGCTAGGAGGCAGGTGTCCTGACAGCTGGCCCTTCCAAGAAAGGAGTGGGATGGGGACAAAGAGCAGAACACGAGGAGGACCTTTTCCGTGTTCAGGTGGCTCGGTCACACTGTCAGAAAATAGTGGGGTCCCTACAGGCTGAGAGGTAGGTGGGGCTTTGGGTCCCAAATACACAAACCACAGCAGAAGCCCCGTGGAGTCAGAGGAGGACCCGAGTAGTGGACCAGCAGGCGGCGGGGCAAGGAGAGCAGGGAGCCCTCGGCAGGTGCTCTGAGGAACAGGCTGAGTCCAGCCTCCCACTCAGCTAAATTCTTCTCCACCAAGGGCCAGGGGATCCCAGGGAAGAGATGTGAGAGAACAGTGGAACACACACGGAGGAGGAGGATTCCCATTTTCCGGATGTCTGAACTCCGACGCCCGAAAGAATTGTGAAGAGACAGGATTTGCTCGGGAAGCTGCCTAAAGAGAATCAGTAAGACTTCAGTCTCTGGTAGAACTTGGGGCTGCCCCGAGATGTTCATAGATCCTGGTGAATTCCTGAAAAAGGGGGGACCCTAGCCCAAATTCTACCCCAGGTCTAGGAGAGCTGGCACAGTTCCGTTTAAGAAACGGCTATGGAGCATGTCCAGGTATACGAACCTCCGCATCGCCACCAGCTGCAGAAAGTCCTGTTCTTGAGACGACACAGGCAAGGGAAAGAACAGCTGCCTGGGGGCCTTGAGGGCAGGAAGTGGCACCTGGATGTCATTAGACGGAGAACGTCAGTGGATGCCTGGTGGACAGCTGGCCTAGGAGTACATGAGCTCCAGCTTCCTCCTGTGTGCTGCGTCAGCATGTACCCACACTCAGGAAAATCCCAGGGGTTGGCTGGAGGTGGGAGAGGAGCAGCCACTCTGTGCTAACTGAGATGAAGTATCCACCCCCTCAAGGAACTAGAGCTAAAAGAAAAAAAAAAAAAGGTTGAGATGCAAAAAGCAAGTCGCTTAAATTCTATATTGTGAAATCTATTATAAGACACAAAAGAGCCGGGCATGGTGGCACGTGAGTTTAATCCCAGCACTCGGGAGGCAGAGGCAGGAGGGTCTCTGTGAGTTCGAGGCCAGTCTGGTCTACAGAATGAGTTCCAAGACAGCCAGGGCTGTATAGAGAGAGACCCTGTATCAACAAGACACAAAAATCCACAATCCATAAGTATAAAATTTGTACAATAAAAGCTTACGAATAAAAGACAGATAATAGGCCAAGGGAAAAGATCCTATTACACATGACAAGAATAGTGAGCTCTTTCTTAGGTGGACTCATAACGGAATGCCAAGGCTGTCCATCAATAAGACAGTTCATCAAAGAGCCGGAGAGAGCAGCGGGCAGTTTGCGTAGAGTTCATGTTTTCCACGTGGACAGCCTTAGATGCCGTGGCCTGAGTCACAGTAAGGAAAGTCTGCAGCGGCCCAAAGGCAGGCACAGCTGGCATGTCCCAGAACAGCTCTAGTAGGGATGGTAAAGACAAATAAGGAAGTTCTGTTTGACTTGTCAACCCACCAAGTCCCACCGAGACAGTGCTGACGACTCCAGGTAGACACTTGGACCTGCCTCGAAATGGATACTGTTATTTCTCAACAATATCTGCGCTAGCTCAAAGGTGAGACCAACAAAGCTCCAAAGATCAGTTTAGACTGTCACCATGAAGAGTGAGTAAGTCAAGACATTCAGGGCTCGGTAACGCATGAGCAATATACAAAGGACCTTCAGAGTCACAGATCTCATTCTTTCTGGGCACAGGAGCAGAACTCTTTAAGGACTGATAGGACTCAGTGAGGCCGAGGTTGAGGGCTGGCAAACCTTCTCAAGCCCTGCTGGAGAGAGCGAGAACGAGCCAGGTGGTTTCAGAAAAGCGGGAGGATAGTGACGTGAACTGTGAACTGCCTTCCGTCTGGAAATTTCGTGTCTGGGAGCCTACTCTCTGACATCCTGATGCAAGCAAGGATCATCTAGCATTGTGTTTCTAGCAAGGTGTTGGGAACACCACGAGGGCCCTAAGATGGAAGTCAGACAAGAAACTTACGGTCTAGCCCCGTGGTAGAGCGTTTAAAAGGCTGGGGGGGCGGGGGACGACGGACGGACGGACGGACTTAGATATACTGACTCGGAATGAGCTCTAAGGCATGACAGGTGAAAGGAGCAAGCCAAAAATTGACACATGTGGCGTTGTGTGTGTGTTTTCATTTATTTAAAGTCCTTCCCATCTCCTGAAATTACATCTCTTATTAAAAAAAAAAAAAAAAAAAAAAACAAAACCAGTTGTAAGCTGGGACTATAGCTCAGGGATAGAGTTCCCGCTTAACACGTTCAAGGTCCTAGGTTCAATCTCTAGTACTTCCAAAAATATCAAAAAACAAAACCCCTTGTGACCCCAGGCTCAGGAAGCTGAGGCAAAATCATCACCATGACTGTGAGACCAGCCTGAGCTATAATATGAGGCCTTGCTCCAAAACACCAACTAACCAACCAAACAGCCCAAAACCTTAAGGCAATTTTCTTTTCTCTAAAAATAGTCATAATAGGGACCGAGGAGATGTCTCAGTCAGTAAAGTCCTTCTGATGTGAGAACCAGGAGAAAAAGCATAGTCTAAATGAGGATTAAATAAGTTGATTCAAGCAAAATGCTGGAGCAGAGCCCATCACATAGATGGTCTAGCTACTGTTACTTGTGTAAACATAAGCTTCGCTTCATGGTGTTGGGCTCTGTGGAGACTCTCATCCTCTAAGGCCCTAGTTCACATGAACATGAATGGCACAAGAGGGATGCCTGTTGTCCACATCTACAGGGAGAGGAGAGCTCCATCTTCCTGTGAGGGTGGAGGGGCAGCCTGAGAAGACACCAAAAGCCACTCTCCAGGCATTGGGCTCTTACCGTGCTCATAAGAATTCATGTCCAGGGTTGGGTGTGGTGGCCCATGCCTTTAATCACAGCACTCAGAAAGCAGCGGCAGGTGGATGTTTCTCAGTTCAAGGTCAGGCTGATCTATTTAGGGGGTTCCATGTTGTGGGGTATTCACCAGAGAAGACTGCTCGGATGTAGGTTTAAGTCAATAGAAAGTCTTTATTAGCCAGCAACTACACTGGGTATTTGGGGTTCCAGTGTAGTCCTGAACCTTTCTCAGGATGAGCTTTTAAGCACAAAAACCATGCCCCAAGTTGACATACTTCAGTTGACAAGAACAGTCAGCCAGAAGCCGAATGTTGGAAACCAAAAAGCAAGGTTAGTACATTTAGAGACTTTCCCAGAACTATGGACTTGATGAGTTAGGTCTTTGTTTTCATTTTTGGCAGGTGGTGCTGGCTATGTGCTGAGTTTTGCAGCCTGGATGGCACTTCCATCATGGAGTCACTTGTGCAAAGGTCTGGGGCCCTGTTACATCCCAGGCCAGCCAGGACTACATAGTGAGACTATCTCAGACAAGCAAGCAGCTGGACAAACAGAATTCATTTCCAGCTGTGCTGAGACCATCTGAGGAAGCCAGTATTACTGACTGAACAAGTGAAGCCCATCTGTCCAAAGCCACACAATTCACGGATGTACTAAGGAGCGTGTGGCTCTGGAATGGAGACAGATGTGTCCAGTAGTAATTTCTCGTCAGGACTGCCAGCTCTCAAATAATGACACAGAGACTTATTATTAATTATGAAAGCCTGGCCTATAGCTTAGGCTTGTTCCCAACTAGCTCTTATAACTTAAATTAACCCATTTCTATTCATCTACATTCTATCACGTGGTGTTACCTCTCTTCCATCTTGTACCTCCTGTTTCCTCTCCGTGTCTCCTGGCATCTTCCCCTTTCTTCTTCCCAGAGCTCTCTCTGCCTGAAAATCCCACCTATACCTCCTGCCTAGCTACTGACCGTTCAGCTTTTGATTACACCAGTCACAGCAATACACCTTCAGACAGTGTACAGATATTCCACAACAGATGTGTTCAAGACCCTCCTGTGAGTTCTGGTCAAGGGCCTCTGACACACAGCTGGACCAGCAGAGTGCCTTAAGTGACTCTTCTGTTTTGGGGACCCACATAGATTGCTCAGTGCCTTCAACAGCACTTTCCACCTGTAGCTTTGAATAATTAATTTTTTTTGATAAAAATTTGATGAAATCTTCTCTCTTCCTTAATACCATACTTCTGGAAAGAAAATTCAACAGAGGTGACCGGTTTCCCTGAAATAAGGACCCACAAGCCCTTGTAAGCGAGGTGTGGTGGTTGGTACCAGAATCCCCAGCGCTCAGAAGGTGGAGGCAGGTAAAGCAGAAACTCAGGGTCATCCTTAGCCACAGAACGAGTTCGAGGCCAGCTTGGGCTTCTCGAACACATGCCCTGGGCTAGGAGTGAGCTCGGTGGCGCCACTCTTGCTTAAGACCTTGGACTTGGCTCGGTTTCCAGCACCAGCACTAAGACAAAAGCAAAACAAAACAGAGAGCTATTATTTCTACAGCATTTAAAATTGATTATGTGTGTGCGTATGTGCTCTTGGCAAAGGCGCGAGAGATTTAATGCGTGTGTGCACTGCTGTGAGCAATATGAGTTAGTACATGCTTTTTGGAGAGGATCCTGGCAGGATCCTGGCAGGATCTAGAAAACGTTTGTGCTTTAACACAGCAGTTTGTTTTCTGAGAACTTTACCTGAAGAACACAAGCCCAAAAGGAAAGTTATACAAGATACACTTTCTGTTTTCACTGCTTTCTTACATATATGTGAAAATCTGGAGACTAAGTTTCCTAGAGAGGATCATGACATGATAGAGTCATTTGGGAAAATGTTATTCAGTTATTAAAAAGGGGAGTGCTTGTCTAACATGCCCAAACCCTGGGCTCAATGATCAGCACGAAAAGAGGAGGAGGAGAAGGAAGGAAAGGAAGGAAGGAAGGAAGGAAGGAAGGAAGGAAGGAAGGAAGGAAGGAAGATAGAGAGGAAGAGAAAGAAAGAAAGAAAGAAAGAAAGAAAGAAAGAAAGAAAGAAAGAAAGAAAGAAAGAAAGAAAGAAAGAAAGGGAAGGAAGGAAGGAAGGAAGGAAGGAAGGAAGGAAGGAAGGAAGGA
>CABHPQ010162485.1:0-22057 GCA_902168405.1 Peromyscus aztecus
TGCATATGAAGATTAACACTCCCAACACCAGGTGTTTGGACCTGGGTGGGCTTCGCTGGTTGGGATAACATTGTCCATGTCAAGCCCACCTGGAGTCAGCCTTCACTATCAGCTATACAAAAGGCATTTCACTATTATATCAATCCACTAACAGTTCAGAGAGATAAAAAAGGCAGACAGAGGGCACCGTGTCATCTGCAGGAGAGGAAACTGAGATGCAGGAAATGAAATACTTCACTTAGATGATGAGCAACTCAACCAAGAACGAATGAATGAACATCATCTAATTCTAATGCTCCAGTTCATATGTCTCCATTTTTTAATCACTTTGAGCCTGTGTGTGTGTGTGTGTGTGTGTGTGTGTGTGTGTGTGTGCTTGTGTGTGTGTGCTTGTGTGGGGGTGGTGGTGGTGGTGGTGGTGGTGGTGGTGTGTAGATCAGAATTCAATCTCAGGTGTCATTATTCAGGAAGCAGCCACTTTGACTTTTGAGGACAGCATCTCTCATTGGCCTGGAACTCAAATTAGGCTAGTCAGGCTGGCCAGCAAGCCCCAAGGATTCACCTGACTTCACCTCCCAGCACTGTATTACAAGTACACACAATCACACCAGGCTTTTCCATATGGATCCTTGCAGATCAAGTTCTATCTCTCTAGGCTCCTAGAACCTTTTTGAAGCATCCAAATAGGTTTATTGTAACTTGTTAGTTCCCATTCATTGTTCTTTCTCTCTCTCTCTCAGAATCATGGGTTAGATATAGTATTTTGTATAAAGGCATTTCAATTATATTGCTGTCACCATTTCCCGTGGTTAATGATAACTGTCCTCTTTGCTCACAGATGATAATATGACTCCCATTTGACAGATGGGGGAGCAGAAGCTCAATGCCTTAATTAATGCTCAAGATTCAAGCTCACAAAGGACAAAGTCCAGCGCCCCAGCTGTTTCCCTCATACTATGTTACTCCCTGTGAATGAATTTTTTTTTTAAAAAGTTCTGTCCTTTAATGAACAGAATGGCCCACCTCTCCTGATCTCCCATAATAAATAAATAAATAAATAAATAAATAAACAAATAAATAAATAAATAAATAAATCTCACTCTGTGGGAGAGTGCTTAGAATTGTCATTTTCAATCTCTCTCTCTCTCTCTCTCTCTCTCTCTCTAGTTGATGAATGTTCTGGAAGCAATGCTTGCTCTTTTAGGTGTAGGTAGATGTTTTATAACTCCCAGATTCCTAGTAAAAGTAGGCTATAAAGTCATAGTTATTGAAGAAAAGTGAATGAAAATTTCAGTTCATAAACGATGCTAAGGTACTTATCAGGAGAGGTGGGGATCTTGTTAGCTAAAGCGACAGCAAAGAATCATTCTGACTTCCAAAGGAGTTATGGGTTTTGCTTAAATCAGCATCTTTTCACAGCAGTTTAATTTTACTGGTTTTCTCTTCAGATTCTAATGTGTTTGTTGTGGGGTAGGAGCTTCAGGCAGAAAGTGAACTCAGGTCTGTGTGGCCACTTGGAAGTACTGCCGTGTTGGGAGGTTATGAAGACATTGGCCATGGGGAAGATGAGATTGCACCTGTGTGTGGGCCCAGGGCCAAAGTGGGAACTGCTGAGGAAGGTGTCTTGTGATTAATCCATTTAAGATGGATAATTACAGAGGATTGCTCTGCTGAGTGACTGTGCATGAGATGAAGGAATCTTCTAGAACCTATTTAATAACGGCCAAGGATTTCTGAAAAAGGTGCTGAATTGTAGCTTTTATGTTTATTTTGTTAGCTGCTGTTTTAGAAATAGGCCTCAAAGGTTGCTATAAGCAATCACCTCGGTGGAGAGGTGTGGTTTTGTTTTTCTGTGTATAGCTAGGGGCCTTTTCATGTGACCATAGTCGCTCTAATTCCAGGCACAGACAACCAGGAAACGAACATAGGAACTTCAAGCCCCTACTGATAGTGACCTTTTCTCTCACAGCTAAACACATGGAACTCAAAGAAAATAAAACAATTAATGTGGTAGTCATGCTGAGTGCTTAAGGCTCAGCTTCAGTTCATCTGCTGGAATGTGATCTCAGTTTGATCGCGTGTTAGCTGTGTGACCATAGCCAGGTTACTTAACCTCTCTGTGCCTCCTCTGCAAAACAGAGAAAATAAAACTCCTTACAGCTTTGGAAAGGTACGTGAATTAATATATGGAAAAATCACATAATAAGCTCCTAATACTTGTATATTCTGTGTATTACCTCTAGGAACAACCCTTCCCAGTAAGATTATTTCAGTTTGAGGAAAACAATGTTTTCCTTTATGGCTTAAAAATAAAATTTCTTTCCCAAATGATCTAAGCTGTGGATAGGTAGCCTATTTCTGCTTTTTGCATTAATTTAATTGTTTGGAAGATACTGAGTTCAGTCAGAGCCAAAACACAATAATGGAAACATTGAGCAGTGCTCTGGATGGATCCTTTCACCTTGGCCTCAGTGCTCTAGTCTATAAAAACAGCAAGGCTGAACTTACATGCGTGGATTGTCACAGAACTAAATAGGAGAAAGTTGTGGTTAAAGACTCAGGTTCTGGATTTGGGGAGACAGTCTGAGTTCCAGTGAGACACTTAGTGACAGAGCTGATTGGCACACTGACCCTATAGACCTCATGTGGGTATTGAACTGATTTAGAAAGATATTTTATATAGTGCCAAACATACATACATACATACACTGCACACACACACACACACACACACACACACACACACACACACAATCTAGACTACCCCGACAATCACAAATAAAATACCCAATAATGTTTGTAACAGCAGGAATGAGACAATAGACATTTTTCCTATACTATCATAGCTAACATCTCCAAAGTCAACAGAGGTGTATGTGTGTGTATTTATGTTTATATCTATGTGCATGTTCAGACACAACCACTGAGAGCTTATACAAATGTGTATATGTGTACTAATGGAATAAGTCCAAATGTCAGATTCATACTATTGGAAGAGTAACTTGGTATGAGTAAATTTATCTGATTTAAGAGAAAATGGATTACTACATTACTAGATGGCACAGGGTTGTCACTCATACCAGCCCTACAGTTGTGGCTTGAGCTACTATTGGGAGTAGCTGCTCGGGAGAAAATTAGGTAAACATTCAAATATAAACCCCAAAGCAGGCACTATTTTAGAGACCTTATAAAGTACATGTTCTTAGAGATTTTGATTTCCTGTTGTATAGAATGGCATCAACATGGAAGACTACATTCCAGTGGCCACTGGAAACATCAGCGCTTACAACTGTTTCACAGCAGAACTGGAATCACCCAAAAGCCCCATGAATACTGCTAATCTTCCAGCAAGAGACTCCAATCTAATTTTTGTTTAAATCTGAATATCCAGAAGTAGTGCAGCTAGGTTTCCAGGTCAGTGGCGATGAATCTATAACCAAACCCCTTCAAAATGCTCCTTGCAATGTTCCCACAGGATCATGTCCCTGGGTTTCTGTTAAGATAGAAGACAAGCTAGAAAGTGAAGGAACCCTCTCAGTACAGCTGAAGTTTCTTCTGGTCATGAACACTGGAACACAGCTGATGTGTGAGAGCAGATCCTCAGACTAGAAGAGAGGACAAAGATGGCTGCCAGTGACAGCAGAGATGGTTTCACATTTAAGCCAGTATGGAGAAACTGGAATGCCTGGAGTAAAGACAAGCCACACAGGCAGGTTGCATACTGTACAGGCAGATTTAAACCAAATTCACTGGCAAGAGACACAGGGCTCTTTATGTTTATATACTGAGCAGATTTCCAGAACTTGGCGTTTTAATAAACTCATTCATATTTGACATTGTTACCTGTTCAAAGCCATGCAACAAATGGTCTTGGTGAAAAGTCCCTCTAACCTCCCTAGTTCTCATGACTCAGCTCAACAAGGCAGTGGAGAAAGTGACTAAATGGTTGTGGCCTCAGAAATCTTCAGTGTTCTACATAATCATCATTTATACAATAAGGTTGGAACAAGGAAGAATAATGTTGAGTATCACAACAACTGAGGCCTCCAAGATTAATCAAATAGATCCCACCATCCAAAAACTTTCTATCCTTTTGGAATGAGGGAAACCAAAGAACAGAAGCCACCTTGTCAGAGCAAGCAGTACTATTTCTTAGCATAATACATTACAGGAGCTGCTGTGAATGAGGCAAAATTGTCTGCTGGTTCGATTCCATAGGTCTGTCTTCAAATCAGAACCTGGAGTCAAGCTCTATAATGGTTACAACCATCTTGACCTCTGGACTTCAATAATCCTTCAGAACTCCTGGTCTCCTGAGTTTGTTGGGTCACACTATCATCTTATTAGTTCTAACTTTAAAAATGAGATGATTTCACTTTATTGGAAAAAAGATAATGGGATTTGGGTCAATGGCTCAGTGGGTGAACACTTGCCATGCAAATGTGAGGACGTTGGTTGAGATTTCTAGAACCCATGTAACGCTGGATGTGTATCTGCAATTCTGGTGTTCCTATGGAGATGGGAGGCAGAGAGTGCAGAATAAATATCCCGAAGTTTGTGAAGGAGCATTCAGCCTGACATATGCAGCGGCAGTCAATAAGAAATCCTGTCTCAAAACCAGGTAGAAGGCAATGGCAGGTTTCCTCTGACCTCCATATACTGTCTACACCGTCATAATATACATAGTACACACACACACACACACACACACACACACACACACACACACACGAATAAAAATTGTCAATGGCTCAAAACTGAGGTTGCTGGACCCCAAAGTACATAGCAGCTAGAAAACACAACTAACTTCAGGTCAGGTCACATGCCTTATGCTTTTGAGTAGAGAGCAAGAAAATTTACATGTTGGTCAGTTTGTTCAGAAGTAAGAATCACACAGTTTCCAGCCCCCCACTCCCACCATCAATGTCATATCCAATACTCAAAGGAACACCAAGCAGGGACAAAAGCCGCACAAACTCTAGCTAGAGCCACAGATTCGGCACTGGGCCAACAGAGAATCCAGCCTGCCCATCTAAAAGAGCATTCTTTTTGTTCATCTTAAAATATCTTTAAACTTTGACTGTCTTCTGTGTTTGCCAAAGCATCAAGCCAGAAGTATCCTCATAGTGTATCACCAGGTCCAATTTCCAGTCTGGGAGTGAAATCCTTTGGAGTGGGCAGCAGCCACGTCTGCTGTAGTGCGTAACAGGTGAAGGCAAGAATGCTCCAGAACTCCTCTCCCCAAGGAGTGCATAGCCGAGTATTTGTATGCCAAGAGGCATGGTCTATTTATAGCTTGGCTTCTCAGGCTGCTCTATCACGGAAGGCTGGGATTGTAGAGCCAGTTAGTAACTAACGTGGTAGTTCGGAAATGGATCTGATGTGCCCTCATCAAATCTTATTTATCCTCAGAAAAAACAGGAGCAGAAATCTCATATGCTGTAGTGCAGTTTGGAAGCCTAGGGGATGACCACAGATGTTGACCTCTGACCTAGGGCTGCTTTTTCCTTCCGTGTCTTCTTTTCTTTGTGTAACCCAGTAGCTAGTCCTGCCTTCTCTTTATGTGGTTTGACCTAGTCTCACCCCCATCCCCAAAGAACCGGGGTTATCAAGTGGCGAAAATAGGTCTAGAAAGCTGAGCTAAAACATGTGCTCACAAAGGCTTGTGATGAGCTGTTTAAACTGGCCAATGAGCCCAACCCCAGGGGCACTTTTTATTAATTAATTGATTGATGGATTTTTGTTTGTTTGTTACATGCATGGTAGTGTGTGTGTGTGTGTGTGAGAGAGAGAGAGAGAGAGAGAGAGAGAGAGAGAGAGAGAGAGAGAGGACAGAGACATCTGAGCAGGACATCAGGTGTCCTCCATCTCCACCATATTGTCTTGAGGGTCTCTCACTAAATCTGAAACTTGCATTTTGTTTTTTTAAATCAGGCTGGCCATCTAGTGATCTCCTGGGATCTGCCCCTAAAGCTGAGATTATAGGCATGCCCAGCTATGCCTGGCTCTGGACACCAGTGCTGGGGATTTGAACCCAGGTCCTCTTGCTCCCACAGCATGCACTCTTACCCACTGACTCCTCCACCCAGTCCTCCAGGGGAAGTTTTGTATTTGCTTGTCTGTTTGTTTTAATGAAGTTCAGGCTTTTTGTTCCCTTTTCAGGATACATATCCTGCTTTTTCCTTTCTCTAGGTAGACTCTGATGGGTACAGCACCTTACATGAAGCTAAATTATGGAAATGATGGGCATGGATGCAAACAGATGTTTGGAACTCAGATGATGTTCTCCAGATAAACAAAGTCCATCCATCTGCCCCCCCTGATGAATCAGGGCTTCTTGGTAAATCATTCCATGCTATCTGATGGCATCCAGGATGCTCCTGACAGTGTAGCCTTAGGATGCTCTCTGAAACTTTGCCTTGACAAAATGACTCATTGGAGTCTTTCTTCCATCCATAAAAAGGTACCAATATGAGGCAGACTTCCTCCCTCCTCCCTTCCAACAGCTTCTGCTAACATGGCAAGAAGCTGGGATTATATCTTTCAATATTTGTCCAGCTGTTGTTTGCAGATGTTGTATTCTTTGCACGGAGAAAATAGAAAGTTAGAGAATGCGAGCATGCAACTTCATCCTGAGAATTTTAGATATCGCCCATGTCTTTCAAAAATGTCCTTATGTGTTGATGGCTGTAAGCACATCTGGGCTATTGAAGATACAGAGCTTAATGTTCCTCAAACAACCATTGCAGAGAATTGTCAAAACTCTCTTCTGTCAAGTAAAGAATTCTACACGTTCGACAGTATGTATGCGATTATTACGGGCCAGGCACTGTATTAATGTTTAATTTATTTAATCTTTACAACAACCTCACAAGGTTGGTACTGTTTTGTTCTATTGGAAAAATGAACCGAGGAAACAGAATAATGAAGAACTGAGAAAAGTAATGAAGAAAAATGAAAAAAAAAAAAAAACTGAGGAAGCAGAATTGAAGCCAGGTTGACCAGCTCCAGGGTACTTGTTTTAGATCCGAACTTACATAGAGTCAGTCTCAAAGAGAGTTTTGGTGACAGGTGATTGCTTTTCTGCTGGAGGAGCTGGCAAACAGGCACACCATAGGCTCGGAGTTATCCTGACGGAGCCCTTCCTGATTCGGAGCAGTAGCCAAAAAAAACCACAGGTGCTCAGCCCAATAGGCCATTTTCCTGCCGCTACAGCTGTCCCCATAACCCTATCCTCACCAGCCACGGTCCTGGCCTCAAAGCTTCCCTGCTTTTACCACAGTGATAGCTCTGTGCTCAGCACTGATGGTGGACATCACTAGGGACGGGGGCAGAAGACTTGTGTCTTTTTCCCCAGTGTGGGTTCTGGATAAGTCACTGTCTTCTCTATTGGAATGCTGGTATGCAAATAACTCTTCCCTGGGTGTGGTAGGTGCACACCTGTAATCACAGTATGCTGAGAGTAAGGCTGGAAGTTCGAGGCCAGGGTGGGATGCAGAGCAAGACCCTGTCCCAGAGCAGCAGTGGCATTCTCACTGCTGTGTGGATTGTGACCGATCCACCCCTCACCACCACAGGGCATGCATTTGCAGTAATCCATGCAGGCTCTGAACTTGTGCATCTCAAGGCAGCCATCCTCCTGAAGAGGTCCTCTGCTGAGAGACCTGGGTCAAAGGAATTCCTGTGGAGGTCAAATTTCTTCCTGCTGGGTGCAGAGTCCGATCTCAGTCGGCACAGCTACGCTCAGCCCTGTCAAACGGTGTTTGACCTGCTGGATAATACACACACGGTCACACTGTACACATGCTGGGGTGAGAAGAACAGAAGAATACCTAAGCATTTGGATTGCAATTCTTTAAATAATATAGCTATTGTTCTGGAGTTGACTGTGCTGCTTTTTGAGTTAGGGAGTCAGTGAGAATGCCATCCTCAGCATCGCAGCTCTCCATCAGGAGCAGCGGACCAGGTATAATGTTACCTTATCACCACCAGGGCTTCTCAGAAGCTCAGAACTTAGCATGGCTGTAGATCAGAGTGGGGAGGGATGCGCGCTGAAGAGAAGGGCCTAAAGCAGACTGTGCCAAGGGCCAAGTGCAGGCACACATAAATGCAGATGTTTGGGGGTCTGTGCCATTTCATCTGCCAACATCATGACCCATTCATCCATATGATTACTCAGGGTGCTGCTCTCCAATTCTCCCCGAAGTCTCCTGACTGTGCTTCAAGCCTCCCTCTGCCTCTGCAGAGTTACTTCAGGGAGGGAGCAGAGCCCCACATCCCACCCTCTTCCAGGTTGGCTCCTAACCTTCCTTGGCATTTTTTTTTAATCTTAGGATTTATACTCCTAATAACAGCAGCAGCCTGCAGCTGTACTGCAGGTTACTGGTGGTCTTTTTCTGACTTATGAGGAATGCAATGTCTTGGGTAAGGTTTGCTGGGAGGAAAGTGGTGGAAATGTCACCAGGTAGAAGCAAGGAAGAACGTGATCCTGGCAGCTGGGATCTTCACCATGTGCTAATCTGCTCCTTTCTTTCTGCCTAGAATAATTCTACAACCCTGAAGAATGACTAAGAAGTCACATACATTGAGCATGGACCATGAAACCCTTGCATCCATCATAGATTTTGACATGCGTTTCTTCATAGTTTTTTTTTTCCTACAGAAGCCACTGCTACTAAGTCCTTACATTATTCACTTAACTCCACCCCTCCTACCACTCACACCAAACTGTCCTTGGCACAGGCACTGTCGTTACGGTACAGGCCATACTGGATCCCAGCCTGTGCAATCAAAGGCAGGGACATGGAAGGCCTCATGGTACCATGTCATAATAAGTTTTGATGTTCAAGGACTGGAGTCTGAGGGGATCCCAAGAAGCTAGTTCAAAGGTCTGGGGTAAATAATGAGGCTCACCCTTGAGGGACTGACATCCACCAATCTCATGCCACAGTGGTGAGTTGTTCTAAGGAGACTTTCACATGGGCAGAACTTCTTCTTTCACCCTTGAGGTGATGAAGTCCTTATGGGAAACTTGGAATCAAGTGCCTAAAGTGCTTGTTCCTGGATCCTTCATGCTAGTATTCACAGGAAAGTAAAAACCTACCCAGGGAAAAAAGTCTGCAGATAGAGGTAGGGGAAACTTCTTCCCATCATCTTCAGGAGAACAAACCACTCTCTTGGCCCCCCCGAAGTCTACAGAGACCACTGAGACCCTGACCTAGTGGTCCCTATGTCATGTTTAAATAAGGGACATGAGTGGGATGCAGAAAAGAACCACACAGATGTAGACAAAGACACACAGAAAGATGGATGTGAATATAAACATATATAGATTTACACACAGAGGCATGAACATAAACACACACACAGATATGAACATAAACACAGACATGAATATAAGTGCACACAGATTCACAGACACACACAGGCTGGGATATATAATGAGTTCAAGATGAACTTGGGCCATCTAGTGGGACCCTGCTTGAAAAAAGTAGAGCTTAGAAATCCCTACCACATAGTGACACCGGAACACAATTCACTATATGATTGTGGTGCTACTTATGAAAACATACAGACTGTATCACCAGCTGGATAAGATGTACACATTCAATTATGACAGACCATAAACGACTATGTTACTGGTTGTGTGCATTAAGTATTCTATAGCTTTTTATTATTTTACTATGTACTCTTTACACCTATAAAAAATGAAAATGACTGTAAAACAGTGTGCCATGTTTTCCAGCAGCAGCCTCAGGCAGCTGATTTTTCAGTACCCAATCAAGAGACACAGAGAGGTATGTCCAAGGTGTACTGGTGGCCACATATTCTGCTCCCCATCCCATCTCTGCTGCCTTCTGAGGAATCAAACAGCCTGGCACAGGCTTCTCCTGTGAAACCCCCAACCTTAAGGAGCTATGAGAAGGGACCCAACTCTGCCACATGGGTCTGACTCTACTACAGAGCCCCAGCCATGCTGTCTGTCACTGGTGCTGAGGCCTGATTTCTCCTCAGAGTCACTGTTATCTCAGTCTGTCTGTGTTAGGTGCTGATACCTTCTAATAACTTCTTACCTCCAGAAATCCATCTCAGTGTCCCCCCTTGAACTCTGCATCAGAGACCTTTCAAGGACATGGCCTGAAATAGGTCTTACTTGGAAAATGAGAATATACAGTGGACTTTTACTCAGCTTCAAAGAAAAATGAAATCTACAGAGCCCACTGAGACCCTGGCCTAGTGGTCTCTATGTTATGTTTCAATAGAGGACATGAGTGGGATGCAGAAAAGAACCACACAGATGTGGACACAGGCTCATCAGGGCTATCTAGGTTTGAGAAAGGGCACTCTTACATTGCGTGATGCTTGTACCAAAATAAAAATCTGTCCATGATACAGTTCTCATAATAGGTCTCTACTGTGGTGAGGCCTATAACTGTACTGTCAGAGGGCTGGCAGAAGTCCTACACACCTAAAAGTAAGAGCAGCCGCAACAGCTTTGGTCAGAAAGGAAAAGCCATAACATATATGAATGTGAAGCCGTGTTCATGCAGTATAACTTAGTTTATAACAAGGCAAGCTGCCTTTGCTTCTATAAACAAGCCATAGCTGTCAGCACTACTATTTGGCCTTTAATGATGCCAGTATCTTATGGAAAGCTATTAAATAGTAACAACCTGACAAGCAAGTCCACCAAGGACCAGGGTTTCCAGAATAAATGGCTAGAGAGAAAAAGAGCAGACGAAGCCAGCAACAGCCCCTCAACTCCCTTTGGGACCACGAATTTGCCTCTGGATCTCGTCCCACTCTCTGTAGATACAGCATTGAATTATTCCTTTTCTTTCCCACTGTGGGGTCTATACCTAGCTTTATATTTCATGAAGCGTTTCTCACCGAGCCCATTCAGGTGAGCTGACAGATTCTGAAAGTTCTATACAAATAACACCAATACACATTAAGACCCCACACTTTGCACTTTATCAGTTTCCAAAATCATTGAACTATAAGTTACATGCCTGGTTCCTAACAGGAAAGAGAGGATGAAAAACCTGTTTTCTCCCCAAAGCTGCCAGGTAAGTTACACAGTTGAAAAATCAATCAGTCAGTTAAACAACAACAACACCCCAAAACCATGCAATGACTATGTTACAGTTTCTTATCCTTTGTCCTGTACTTAGGGCAGAGTTACCAAATAAAGAAAGGGATTCAAGTTTAGAGTTGGTCCTTCTTTGGGTTCTCCATCCTTTGACAGAGTCACAAGGAAGAGTGACCTGAGATCAGAGCCTGAGGTCGTGAGCCTGGGTCTAGAGCAAGGTCTGATGGAGTCTCCTGACTCAGAGGAAAGTTTCTTCCCATTCTAGGGACATTGGCTGCAGCAGACAGACAAACCTGCAAAGGCAGGAAAGAAGAGAGAGACCGAAGGAGGGAGAGGGTGAATGAGTTAGTGATGGAGGCAGGGAGGGAGTTGAGTACTGTCTAGAAGAAAAGTGTCATTATAGTAAAAGGAAGAGGTGGCCTTTGGATGTGATGTGACCAGTGATCTCTAAGGAGCCTTAGTAAGAAGACTTGCTGTGCTAACTCTACTGTTCCTCTAACCCTTGTAGGAATCACTACCAGTATCAGCCTGTGCACAGTCTCCTCCGTATACCAGTGCACTCTGGACTTAGGGGCTGGCATTAATCATTCAGTGAGGCCTCAACTGTTGGCACATACTAGACTGAACAGAACATAAGACGTTCTCCCTCTTGGAATTTAAAAGGTGATGTTCCTGGATTCATCTTCAATGAGGTTCTTCCTGTCCCCTGAAAATTCCGATTCTGTACCTCTGCCTTGAGGACCTTGTGTTTCTGCTTCTAATAATGCTGGTGATTTTGCGATGTAGCCAGGTCAGGGATCACTGGCTTAGTCAACAACCTGTCTGAACTAACTGATGAACTACAAACAACCTCGCACCCAGTTAAAGTCTTCAAGGCCCTGACTGAGACTAGTTGTCTTTGTAATCACTCTTACACCGCCCTGTTTTCTTGGCCATTTGTCACAGGCAGCAATGGGACATAGCTCGGCACAAACTTGGATTTCATGCATTTATTTTTATGTGAGTCGTGGCATCACTTTAGGAAGCAGGGCCATAAGCAACTTCGAGGAATAGTTGTATGTATCAGCTTGT
The DNA here is from genome assembly GCA_902168405.1 of Peromyscus aztecus. NCBI lineage: Eukaryota > Metazoa > Chordata > Mammalia > Rodentia > Cricetidae > Peromyscus > Peromyscus aztecus. The sequence goes on from CABHPQ010162485.1 coordinate 12,164, forward strand.
CTGGGCCACAGAGTACCCAGATATTTGGTTGAACATCGTTCTGGGTGGGTCTGTGGGAGTGTTTCTGTGAGAGGTTAGCATGTTGGTTGAATGGAGTAAGCAGATTGCCCTTCCTAATGACATGGTGGTCTTCCCTTAGTTGGTTAAGACCTGGATAGAAGGCTGAGTAAGACAGAATCTCAGTCTCTCTAGAACAAGGTCATCAGACCTCTCCCTCCTGCACCTGGACTTGGAGTGGAGCTTATGCTACAGGTTTTGCTGGTTCTTGGGCCCTGACTCAGACTGGAATTAGACCATTATTTCTCCTGGGTCTCCAGCTGCTGATGGCAGACCTCAGACTTCCTAGTCTCCGAAACTATGTGAGCCAATTCATAATAGCAATCTATTCACTTGTAAATCTGTATACTTATCTAATCTATACACACAAACCACACACGCATATAAATAAAACAATGTGTACATATGCATATTCATGTCCACATATATGAGAATGTGTATGCCTATATATTGTGTCTTCTATTGGTTCTGTTTCTCTGCAGAACCAACACTAGCATGCTAACACACATGAGTGCATTGTATTTTCTGGAAGTAGATACCCATTGCCATAAACTAGATATAATGGGGGAAAAGATAAGCTACAATTGATACCACCGAGCCTAGCACTGAGTTTGACATCTTCAGTCCACCTCGCTCAGGCTGATCACTTGTAGTACAGATGACAGGTCTCAGTCACTCAGGAGACTGCTTTGTTTATCAGGTGAGACTGAGGTGCCTTCTTTGTGAGCGGCATCCGAAACTCCCAGAGGCGAATCTGCTGACCACCAAACGGTGATCAAAACACATTCTGTGTGTTCTGTGCACATTCTTGCGGATCATAAGGAAAAAAGAAAAAAAGAAAGGCGAGGGAGTGCATGAAGGAGGCATCAGACGCTCTTCCCAAAATGAGGCCTCGGGGCTCTGAAATAAAGCCTTTAGTAATTATGAATTAGCTATAAGTCATAAAATAATACAAATTACTGCTATAGTATCTTCAAAATGCCAATTTAAAAAGACAGCCGGCACTAGGTGGTAGTCATTTAGTGTAGAAAGATTTCTGCTCTGTGGAATAAGGAACTAACTACCTGACTCTTAGCTTTGTTCTGTTCTACTGATGAATTTCCAAGCTCAACAGGCACATTAATAGGATTCTCAATCCCCTGCTGAATCCAATGAAAGAAAACTCTGAATTGTTTCTAACAATTCCTAGCTGAATTCATCTTGCCTTTGGAGTTGAAGAGTCCCAAGGACAAATGTGCCTCTCATATGTAAAAGATGAGTATTTCCTCCTACTATCCCCATGCTGTTCCTGCTTTCTTCATTGCCTCCCTGTAATGCATGCTTCGCTTTCAAAGAAAAGGTCACTTGGTGATTCATTAGCTCATCTTCAAACATGAGCATTCAAAGCTACTGTTCAAGTGGTCTATTGCACTGGAGTCACGGGTCTTTTTGATATTCCCTGTGGACTGTGGCTGGAGCATAACCTCCAGGGAGGAAGACAGAGACCATGACCATGTATAAACACTCCTTCCCGTAAGTTCTTCCTGTCTTCTGTACTGCAGACTATAGAGAAGTCCAAATGCCATACAGGTGTCTGTCCCTGCAGCTCACTCTACCAAGGACACTGATGCAATGATGCAAAGAAATGCCCTGAACAGGTGGGGACTTCATTTATTTTCTGGGAGGTCCATGGACATGAATACAGAAGTGTCTGCGATGGTTTGAATATGTCTCTCATGTGCCCATGTGTTAAAGGCTCAGTCACCAGGGGCTTCATTAGGAGGTACTGAGGACCTTTGGAAGGAGAAGGCCAGTGGGGATGTTTAGGACACTGAGAGTGGCTCTTCAAAAGGGCCTGTAAAATGCCAGCCTTCTCTCTGTTTCCCACTTATTGTGTGCATGCTTACCCTGATAGGCACTTCCCTCATGTGCTGCCCTAGTCCACGCCCATCAGGCCACTGAGTCTTGGAGTTGAAACTCCAAAATCATAAGTCAAAATGATCCTCTTGTATATAAGTACCTTGTGTTGGTATTTTGTTACAACCATGGAAAGTTCACTAATATAGCTTCCAACACACAGTGAATTCACTAATATAGCACCCAACACACAGTGAGTTCACTAATATAGCTCCCAACACACAGTGAGTTCACTAATATAGCTCCCAACACACAGTGAGTTCACTAATATAGCTCCTAACACATAGTGGGTTCACTAATATAGCTCCCAACACACAGTGAGTTCACTAATATAGCTCCAAACACACAGTGAGTTCACTAATATAGCTCCAAACACACAGTGGGTTCACTAATATAGCTCCCAACACACAGTGGGTTCACTAATATAGCTCCCAACACACAGTGAATTCACTAACATAACTCCCAACGGGCAGAAGCTCTGGCTGGTCAGATCATTAGAAGCTGAAGTTTCTTCATCATAAAATGAGATACGGATAACGATACTTGGGATGATTCAAAACAATAAACTGGCAGAAAAACAGAAGCCAAAACGTCACACCAATAAGCTGCCTGGTGAGACAAGGAGATGCTGTAATTTCCAAGTGTCTTGCATTTGGTTCTGGTGCCAGCAGGTTCCGACAAATGCCGCCTGCCTGACAGCTGGCACTTTTTCACTCATGTCACACCTCCAGACATGAGTATTGCTTCTTAAATTACTTAACAAAAAGCAAAAAAAAAAAAAAAAAAAAGTATTTAAATGGAAATACCTGGGCAAGTTCTGAACAGTGAGTCAAACAGGGTGGTCCTGAGCAAGGGGGACCATGGTGTGTGTGCAGCAGGAGGCCTGGATCCTGGGGGCTAATGCCTTCCTGTAAAATCAGCAGGAAAGCAGGGGCAAGGGGTGGCAAGGTGGGGGAAACCTGTCCGACAGGAAGGTGGGTTCTCTCCTCTAGTCTTTTTTTTTTTTTGGAATTTATTTTATTTTACAATATAATTCAACTTTACATATCAGCCATAGATTCCCCCATTCTCCCACCTCCTGCCCCGCTCCCCTCCCCCTGGCCCATCCCCCATTTCCATTTCTCCTCCAGGGCAAAGACTCCCCCGAGGATTGAGATCAACCTGGTGGGCTCAGTCCAGGCAGGTCTAGTCCCCTCTTCCCAGGCTGAGCCAAGCGTCTCTGCTAAGTCCCAGGTTTCAAATACAGCCAATTCATGCACTGAGCAGTTGGACCGGGTCTCCTCTAGTCTTATCTCAAAAACCATCGTAGAGTTTTAGGCATGTTCTTCTGTCTCTCCAGCTCCCAGTGAGCCCACTGGGAAAGGAAGAGGCTGACTTAAGTAAGTGTGAAAACCCTTGATAGTCACATGACCGAGGCGAAGAAACTGGTGAAGAATTAAGCAGTCTCTCTTGGTGCTGGCTTGTCCCAGCCCTGTAGGTAAGGGTTCCACATAGTTCCAGCTTCACCTAGTTTCACAGTCAATCTTTGCTGATTCTGGAGGCACAGCAGAGGCCCCACTCCACCTGGGCAAAGCCAGGGTTACCCCTCCAGACTGGCATCTTAGAGCACCCAGCAGGTGCAGCCCCCTTCTGCAGTGGGGCTCTATCCCTGCACTCTGTTACTGGCTGAAGTTCTGGTCTAAACTAGACACAGCATTCAAAAGACAGCTTGGCTGAGTATCCTGCTTCTACTCTGAGCTCATGCTATAGCGGATCCCACCACAGGAAATCCCATTTGGGGAGAAGCAGAGATGGCAATGTCATTTGATCCTGCTGTGTGGTAGGGAGTAATCCAAATGGACACAAAACGTTTCCTATACAGCAGTATTCTGTACATAGTACTTATCATCACCATAAAATAAGGCAAAGGAAAGCAAGTGAGCATCCCCAGGCAGCTGCTAACAACATTGGGAGGACCAAGAAAAGCAGCATCAGGACCATGTGGATGGAAGCCAAAGGAAGCCAAATATTTTCCACATCCCCAGCTTGACCAACACAACGACTCTGTGAGTTGGGCTGCCATCCTGGGACACATCATCGTACGAAGGAGAGTGAGTTTGGAGAACCAGAACAAGATAGATTATCCTTCCCCTAGGGCACTTCCTCCACTCAGGGAACATTCCGAAAGTGAGATGTTTCTTCCAGTGGTAAGCAATCCTGATGGACTTAAGGTCAGAATATGAATAACTCTGAGGACAGTAAAAACCATTACAGCCAAGGCTATAGGAAAAGCAAGGAGCTAGATAGAAATTGCTGTTTCCAGCTGTCCCTTCCCCCTCATTGAGCTTCAGCATTAGTGACTCCAAAGTATACATTCTGGATGCACCTCTGGGCCTGTTTCAAGAAATACTTTTGAAGCCAAAATGGCTACCTGGTCTCATCCGAAGAATGCTTATATTCTGGAGACTAGTTTTTTTTTTTCTCTCTCTCTTTTTTTTTTTAATGGAGGAGGACAGTCCCTCAGTCTAATTCTGGATGGTTATCTGTCAATGTGATTAAATCATCCATGTAGAATCAAAGATGTTGAGCCAACCAAGCACAGTCAGGGTCCCTCCGTGCTTCTCAGGTCCAGATGTGAACCCAGCGGGCAGCCCTCCAAGCACTCTTATATAACCGTTCCTATTTCTGACAAGGGCAGTAAAGACCATCTGGGTTAAAACCTCACCGTAAAGTCTGCCTCAGGAGAACAGGGCCAGACCTCTGTCCTGCTGCTCACACTTAAAGCACATACCCAGGTCTTAGTGTTTGTAGCCTCCAGGCCAGGCAGCCTCAGTCCCACCAAATAAAAGTTAAGACCCGAGTCAAGCCAGCTGCAGCCACGGCATTTTGGAACAGGGACTTGACTGTGTTCAAGAGGCCCCCAGGATTCTCTCACACCAGACATTCTCAGACCAGATCTCAAAGCCTTCCCTTTCTCCCTACTCAGCAGCAGGAATTTCCTCCGTGTGGACTCTCCCCATCTTGGCTGGTGGAACTGATCTTTATGGTATTAATGAAATGGAAAGATTGACAAGGACATCCCTGCAGGGGAATCAGCATTGCTATTCCTGATCAGGGATATTTTTATTCTTGTGTTGACACCAAGAAGTAAGGAGAATCCGCAAGAGAATCTGCACCAGCGACCAAAGCGTTGAGCACCAGGCTGCATGCTTACAGACCTCATCCCTGGAGCCCAACATGGCCCCTGGACTCACTGATGTGCTTCATAGAAGGGGAAACTTAGGTTTAGGGTTTAAATGGATTGTTCAGTACTACACAGCTAGAAAGAAGCTAAATTTAGGATAGGCATTTATTCTATTCCAAAGTCCATTTCACTTCCGCCTCCTTGAGGTCCCCCCAACAGAAAGGGGCCTCGAAGGAACAATGGGTATCATCTCCTTCTACTCTAAGCAAGAGTTCCTGCTTCCGCTCAGGGGGAAAGGGGAAGAGAGCAAACCTCATGCTTGAGGAAGATGCCTCTGCACCATGTATTCCCAGGTCACACCTCAGAGATCAGGTGAGTCTCCTGTGTGTACTCTGATCAGGGCTAGGAGTCCAATACCAGACTTTAGGAAGACCATTCCAGAAACTCTATATAACTGGTAAACGTAACTTCTCACGTTAAGGAAAAGAACCACCTCTAGACAAAGAAAGGATGAATTGGTGGATAGCAGCAAACCTGTGTGCTTTTCTTCCCCTTGTAGGCAGGATGAGCCTCTGCAGTAAGCAGAATGGCAGTGCATTCTGCCTGAAATGAGGGCTATGTCTTACAGGACCAGTTTCCAAGTACCCATCTCTACCCATGCCCAGCAGCTGTCCGGCGCCCATCAGAAGAAGGAAGTAGAATGCAGGATGTTAAGCATGACGTCTGCCATCATCAGTGGTCCACAGAACAAGACAGTGGCAGGGGAATGAACAGCTGTAGTAGCTGTCGATGTGGCTGTTGTATCTATGTTGCCTGAAAATTTGGGGTCTTGTTCTGGCATGTTGACCTCAGGGAGAGATAAAATCTCCAGCCCTCCGATATCTTCTTCAAACGACCATCAAGACTGGGCACAAACATTCTTTGCCTCTGGAATACTAATTAGTTTAATCCTTTCCTATCCTGTTTCTCTTATTAACCAAGATGCCCCTCAAGGATAAGCTGTCACAAAAGCCACATGTCTCCCTACTTTAAGAGACAAAGTCTGAAAGCAAAGAAATCTCAGCATTTTATGCTAAAGAGGCTCAGACATCTTCATGTCTCCAGCAATTTCTATGTGGTTTGTTGGAAGTTCTTTCTGAAATCTTCAGGTGATTGCCTATGCTTTATCACAGCTCCCTGCGGGATGGGAGAGAAGAAATTACCCAAGCATTGACAGAATAGCCACGCAATGACTTTCTGGCAACGCTCACTTATTAAGCAAAGCAGGCAGAGCGAGAGATGGCTAAATCATGTACCTGCCTCTCCCTCACCACTGTTCTGCGGCATCCCACACAATAGGCCCCTGGAAGCCGACAGCTCCACATCAGCATTGCCTCGCACAGTGGGTGAGCTGAGGCAAAGATAATTTTCCAGGCTGTTTGGCTATCAACAGACACCAAATTGCTTAGCTGAGCAGACATGATTTCCTTCAACTTGTTGTGAAATTCTTAAACAAACCCTGAAAATGGAAATGTGTTCTCATTTTACTTCCTAGCTAAAGAACAGTGGATTCCTTACTTAGGAATCAACAAGTTGGGTGGGGGGGCAGATATGAACATAAACATCTACCCTTGGAGGAAACAAGTTAAACATATATACAGTCAGTCCTCCATAGCTACATATTCCATATCCAAAGATTCAACTGACCATAAATAAAAAAATATTCAGGAAAAAAATCCTGTGTTGTACTGGATGAGCAAACTTCTTGCCTTCTTACCATTCCCTAAACTACACAGAACAGCATAACACTTGCATTGGATTAGGTAGTATAAGTGATCGAGTGATGCTAAAGATGACCTAAGATGTGTGTCAGTTCTATGCAGATACCATCCTACTTCCTACTTCCGAGAAGTGACTTGAGCATCCTGGGATACTGGTATGTGTAGGGAGTCCTATCATCGATGTCTTGTGCTTAGGGGGATTACTATAATTTAGAAATACAAGATACAATTTAGTCATGCTTTCCTGCCTAGTAACATTCTGGTAAATAGTTATCAAAGAGCTCATGGTAGAAGGGCTTGTAGCCTTTGACATTTTCTATGGTGTAAATACTCTGCCCATGAAATTTTATTCTCCCAACATGAAACATGGAAGAGCCCACAGGAGCCTGCTTCTTCTGGTGTGTTTTGTAGCAGGTTGCAGAGCCAGTGTAAATGAGATGACAGTCCTTGGATATTGAGGTGGACACCGAGGGAGAGTTCACTGATGGCATCCATGCAATCTTTATTTCTCAGTCTATCCTCAGCTTCCTCACCTTTCAGAAACTAAGCAAACATCTTCTATGCTGAGGCTAGTTGAGGAATGGCGTGCTACGACACAGGAAGGAATGTGTCTTCTTAAAATTTTCACTGAGTTCTTTCTCCTGACCCCAGTGGGCAGGCTTGCTTTGGGATGCAGAATCTTCCAGAAGCTAGGCTGCCTGCCAGGAACTTGCAAAATAGCAGAGCGTTAAGCAGAGTGCCAAGCATCCTCCATGTGCCTGGGACATGACTGTCACTGGCTGAAAGGCAGGGCCAGCCAGATGTACAGGTTGTCGGAAAGGTGTCATCTGCCTCCCGGCTGCACCATTCTGTTCATGAAATGTACACTGAAACATCAAATCATTTCTGACCACCCCCAAACGTGGCCTTTTACCGAATATGAACCCTGAAGTCTCATTTAAGCCAACATGCTGATTCACTAGCTACGCGGCACTATGTGACCGCATGCACCCCTGTCCCAAGCTAGTTCACCCTTGATTTACATCTTTCTCCTTCTCTTGCCTCTTTTTTGCTTTTATCCCCGACTCCCGTGTGCATGCAGGTTGACTTATTATCTCTCCTACCAATCCTCCTCTTCTAAGATGAAGGCACGCCGAGAATGGGGTGAGGAAAAAAGAAGGAAATTTGTAATGCCAGACCTTGTTTGCATTTGTTTCATCTGTATGGTCTATCTCGTGTTCATTTCTTGGATTTTAAATCCCACACAGTCTCTAAGGAACTTCTTTTTTTTTTTTTTTTTTTTTTTTGAGAGCTCAACTACCCATTTATAAAGCCAGTGTTCTAAAATAGCACTCTTCCCACTCACTTGCTTCTCGTGAATTTCCCTTTCATTACTGCTGGAGGCATGCTTTTGGAGGGAGTGAAGGGAAAGTCCACAGCAGAATATGAAGGGATCAGGTGAGAGAGAGAGAGAGAGAGAGAGAGAGAGAGAGAGAGAGAGAGAGAGAAGGCAGAGCAGAGATCACCATGGCTAGGGCTCCTTTCAAATGGGGGTCTGCCCACCAAGGATCCATATTTCCCAGATCTGTATCATCCACTTACTGATACCACATGCTTTCCTCAGGGGTGTTCAGCTGCAAACTCTAAGAAAAACCTGATATTCTTTCTCCCATGTGGCTTGAGACAATGGGTCCTGGAAGACCATGTGTCAAAACATATTTCCTGGTAGAATGTCAGGGCACCAAAAGATAGGAGGATGGCTGCAGCTTAGCATGTCATGCGAAGACAGAGGCTTGAAGAGTTGATGTCCCATAAGCCACTTCATCTGAGCAGCAACTTAAGGTGGGGCCTCTGTGGACCAGCATCAATACTGCTTGCATCACAGCCAGAGATAGGTTTAAATGTGCAATCTGTGAACTGAGTTCTTTCTCCTGACCTCAGTGGTGTCTGCTGATATCCAGGAAAACATCCCAGGAAATACTTGAGGGAGCACTCTGTGATTTTTAACAATGACCTCCTCCCAGCATATTGGTAGACTATGAAGGACTATGAAGAAGTTTGGAGAAGATGAGGCAGGACTACAAATGCTGACCTTCCAAAGCCAAGTTGTCTTTTCTGGTAAACCCTATGTAGCATATTACTTTCGTGACCCTCCACATCTTAATTTTCATCAAGGACACAATCTTTATAAGAGCTTGAGGGACTTGCTTTTCTCAATAGGGTGTGAAGTAAATGATATATTTTTCTATGGTACCATGAACAAATTTAGGGGGAATTTGAAGTAGCTGCCTTTAGGAATTTGTTAAACTAAATTCGGCCTCATCCCAATGACCATAGAGGAAAAAAACCCACATAAATTAGACATATAAAATAAAAAAATAAGCCACAAAACAAACAATGAATGAACAAACCAAAACAATCACTAGGGAAGATTTGCAGACATCACCTATTTTAAGTCATAACAAAGGGAGACTACTAATCTGGAAATAGCTCTGTAACACTTCCCTCGTAACCATGTAGTGTTTTCTGTTGGTCCTTTTCACACTAGTGAGTATTGTCAGAGGTGGGATGGGGATGTGACCTCAGAGTAGAGCAGATGGCCAAGAATCAGACAGTAGTCAACAAGGGCATCCATATCCAATCTCTTGTAACAACTCAGTCAACTGTGGATGAAACAACTTTGATTGGATCTAGAACACATTTTCTGACCTGGGGTCCACTTCCTCTCCTACATCTTCATCACAATCCAAGCCAAATCTAATTTAGAATAACAGGGATAACCCTCACTGTCCAGCTTTGCTTTTTGCTTTTTTTTTTTTTTTGGTTTTTCGAGACAGGGTTTCTCTGTGTAGCTTTGCGCCTTTCCTGGAGCTCACTTGGTAGCCCAGGCTGGCCTCGAACTCACAGAGATCCGCCTGCCTCTGCCTCCCGAGTGCTGGGATTAAAGGTGTGCGCCACTAACGCCTGGCCAGCTTTGCTTTTAATGAGAATTCTTGCTAATGCCATTGGCTTTCCAGGGGCCATGTTTGCTTCTGACCC
>CABHPQ010162486.1:1165-17185 GCA_902168405.1 Peromyscus aztecus
TTTTTGTCTGTTTTTGTTTTTCAAGACAGGGTTTCTCTGTGTTGCCCTGGCCATCCTGGAACTCGCTCTGTAGCCCAGGCTGTCCTCGAACTCAGAAATCCGCCTGCCTCTGCCTCTGAGTGCTGGGATCAAAGGTGTGCGCCAGCACCGCCCGGCAGCCGTGTCTTTTGTAAGTCCACAGCCTTGCAGTCCCCTGCTCACTGGTCACCCTCCCTTGCTTTGTTAATGGTTGTTTTCTCCCCTGCTCTTCAGTCAGAGAAGCTGGTCTGTTGTGGACATTTCCAGAGTAGATTCTCCTGGCTGACTCCTGAGCTCCCTTGAGTATTTCTGACCTTTTTCTCTATCCTTTCTTTTCTGTAAATTGGCAGTTAGCTCTAGAAGACCCATCTGATCAGATGTAGGCTTAGTTTTTTTCCTCTTTCCAAGAAGACTTTTGGACTGACAGGGTGACTCTGGGTAAAGGTGCGTGCCACCAAACCTGATGACCTGAGTGTGACTCCACCAACACAGTAGAAGGAGAGGACTGACTCCCAAAGGTTGTCTTCTGACCTCCACACGTACACCATGCACACCCAAGCCACACCCAAAATCAATGTGAAAGTTAAACTTAGACTTTTTAAGTGGCCGGGTTCCTTTAATTCCTTATTTATTTTTTTATTTTTTATTTTTTTTGGTTTTCCGAGACAGGGTTTCTCTGTGTAGATTTGGTGCCTGTCCTGGCTCTCACTCTGTAGATCAGGCTGTCCTCGAACTCACAGAGATCCACCTGGCTCTGCCTCCCAAGTGCTGGGATCAAAGGCGTGCCCACTGCCACCCGGCCTTTAAAATTTTTTTAGCATGCATATATCACCAGTAAAATTGCATGGGAAAAAGTAGATTTTCAGTGTTTCTTATAGTAGAATTTGGAAAAACACATACTGTTGTGTCTTTGTATAAAGTACACACTGGCTTTCGCAACCACCTCTGTGGTGTGAATCCTGGGGGTGGGGGATATAACACTGCATTCATAATGACAGTGCAGAAAGTTTGCTTGAAATCACAGGGCCTCGAGGATGTGATAATTGAGTTGATAGGAGGAGTTGAGTTAATGGTTAACGTATGACCCGGGTACATGGCAAACAATGACAAAGCATCTTAGAGCGCTGATCTTTGATTGCGCAAGTTCACCTTTGCTTCATTTAATGATGACATCCTTGCATGCTGCGTTTTGTGTATGATTCGCCCCCTTTTCTGGTTTTCATGGGACCTCCCAGTGTAGCCTGGTCTGACCCCAGATTCACTGTGTAGCTCAGCCTTGCCTCAGACTCGGTTCCCCTACCTCGGCCTGCCAGGTGACAGGCCCCAGGTGTGCACAGCCATGCCCAGCAATCCTCCGCTGTTGTAAAAAGATACTGCTTGGAAACCTAGGCCTTTAAATTACAGCTCAGCCTTCCCCTTAACAAAGCTGATTCTGCTGCTGTGCGGTCTCAGGACTGGATAATACTGTGTGTTCAACGCCTTTTCCTTTTGTCCTTCTCTAGCCTGGATTAAAAGAAGTGGTCGAGTCCTGTCGAGGGAAAAATCTATTTTTTTCTACCAATATTGATGAGGCCATCAGAGAAGCTGATCTAGTATTTATTTCTGTAAGTAGTTTGCCATGTGTTTTTTTTTTTTTTGTTTTTTTTTTAATATTCCTGTCTGTGAAAACTTCTTTGTTTTATTTGGTTATTAAACCACACAAGTGCTCTTAACTGCTGAGTCATCTCTCTAGCCTTAAAATTTCTTTAATACTATAATAGGGGCTGCAGAGATGGCTGAGCTGGTAAGAGGGGCTGCTCTTCCAAAGGACCTGAGTTCAATTCCCAGCACCCACATGGCAGCCTACAAATGTTTGTAACTCCAGGTTCAGGATCCAACACCCTCTTCTGACCGCCATGGGCACTGGGTAGGCACACGGTTCGTGTACATACACATAGACAACATACACATAAAATAAAATTATTTTTTAAAAAGACCGTGGTAATATATTGTGCATGTTCGACAAAGGCACTGCTTTAGTGAAGACTTCTGAATTCATCCATTTTTGTCTCCTGGCCTTCGCTGGGAACCTGCCGGCCTGCCCTCGTATCACACACGCAAGGCAGCTTATCCACAAAAGAGTTCTCTGGATGTTTCCAGTTGGTTCTTTTCCGTGCTTATATCTGTAAAGTGTGTTGAGTTGTCTGTGAGAGTTAAGACCATGCCCACTGTTGATTGGTGAACTGATTGTCTGGGCACTGTCTTGAAAACACTGAACAGTCTTACAGGCCCTGTGTTCTCCATCCTAAATGCCTTCACTAGGTGAACACACCAACCAAAACCTATGGCATGGGGAAAGGCCGGGCAGCAGACCTGAAGTACATTGAAGCATGTGCTCGACGCATTGTGCAGAACTCCAATGGCTACAAAATCGTGACGGAGAAAAGCACTGTCCCCGTGCGGGCAGCAGAAAGCATCCGCCGTATATTTGACGCCAACACAAAGCCCAACTTGAATCTACAGGTAGGAAGAAAGAAAACGCTAGAATCTGATTCTTCTTAGGTCAAGACTGATGCTTTAAAGTTACCCACAATTCATTCCAGCCTAAAACTTTCCTTCGTATCGCTCTTCTAGGTACTGTCCAATCCTGAGTTCTTGGCAGAGGGGACAGCCATCAAGGACCTAAAAAACCCAGACAGAGTCCTGATCGGAGGGGATGAAACCACAGAGGGTCAGAAAGCTGTCCGGGCGCTCTGTGCTGTGTATGAACACTGGGTTCCCAAGGAAAAGATCCTCACCACCAACACTTGGTCCTCAGAGCTCTCCAAGCTGGTCAGTGCGAAGCATGCAGCTCTTCCTTCAATCTGTTACTGTGTTTATGCAGCGTCTTCAGTGTTACTCAGGCCAGTGTCTGACTCACATCCTGCCTCAGTTTCCTGACTGGGAGGAGGGATCACCGCACACGCACACACACACACACACGCACACTCACGCACCCACATGTACGCGCACACACACCACACTAAAATATTTATTTTGCTTTATGTCTTTCAGTGCTGGGGATTAAACCTGAGGCCTCACCTGTTAGTCAGGTTCTCTGCCACTGCAATTTAATCTTTTTGACTTGTCTTTTCTCATCAGTCTTCACTGTCTCCTCAAGTGAGCCCATCAATCTCTCTTGTGCCTGCTCAGTAATTGGCATCACCTGAATATATATACACTGGCACATGAAATTGCTTTTTTGCTCATCGTCTTCTCTCATTTCTCCTTATTTAAAGGCAGCAAATGCCTTTCTTGCCCAGAGGATCAGCAGCATTAACTCCATAAGTGCTCTGTGTGAAGCAACGGGAGCCGATGTGGAAGAGGTGGCCACAGCTATCGGCATGGACCAAAGGATTGGAAATAAGTTCCTCAAAGCCAGCGTCGGTAAATACAGTTTTTCTCCACATAAAATAGGTTACGGGGTTAGGGATTTAGCTCAGTGGTAGAACACTTGCCTAGCAAGCACAAGGCCCTGGGTTCGGTCCTCAGCTCTGGAAAAAAAAAAAAAGGTTACTAAAGCTTCCAGCTTTATAGAAGATTTTTGTTTTTGTTTGTAACTTAATATCCTTTAAAAAAAAAAAGATTCTAGAGGGGCTGGAGAGATGGCTGATGGTTAAGAGCACTGGCTGCTCTTGCGGAGGATCAGAGTTCAATTCCCAGCACCCACATGGTGACCCGATCATCTGTAACTTGAGTTCCAGGGCATCCTAAGCTCTCTTATGACTTACATGGTACACATGCATACATGCAGACAAAACATTCATACACATAAAACAAATCTTAAAGGGCCTGTAAGATGTCTCAGTGAGTAAGGGGCACCTGTCCCAAGCCTGGTGACTTGAATTTGAACTCACATGGTAAAAGGAGAGAACAGAATCCCTCAAGTTGACCTCTGACCTCCAAATATGAACGCACTTCCACATAGTACTGTCCCATAGGTTGTGAAGACTAAGGGGCATGCTTATCCTTCCCCTTAGGAAGCAGAGGCAGGAGGATCGGAATTTGAGGCTTGCCGCTGTTACATAAGTTGCCCAGGGGGCCTTTGAACTTGTTCTGTAGCCCAGGCAGGCTGTGAGTCTTCTGTGCTCCTACATCAGTCTCCGAGGTAGTTGAGATTACAGGCATGTGCCACCAGCCTGGCCACAGCATATTTGCCCAATCTATGAATCCAACTTTATACCAGCCTATAGTCAGTTCTCAGTATTTGTGGTAGTTACGCTGTATTTTAGCACTAAAAATACTGTGTAGAACACAACTTAGCGAAACCCTGTCTTATAATAAAAAATACATAAAGGGGGTTAGGACAGTGTTAGAGTGCTTGCTTAGCATGTGCACACACACACACACACACACACACAGAGCTAGTATTTCTGAGGCTAAATGTCACTTTCTAGCACTGTTTTCTCTGCCCTTTTTGATGTTTTCTCTAACTATAATAAAAATAGCTAGTATTTACATGAGGCATAGCATGTGTCATGTCCTATAGCAATACTTGATCTCCTTTAAGTTTTTTTTCTTTTAAGACAGTTTCATACAGCCCAGGCTTGCTTTAAAGTTGCCCTATAGTCAAGGTTGGCCTCAAACTCCCGATCCTCCTGCCTCTACCTCCCCTGAGCCAGAATCACGGATGTTCGAAACTGCACTTGGCATTTTTGCTGTTTATGACCTAATAAGGAGGTGCTTTGATTTTGTCTTTAGACAGTATTCAGATTCAAGGAAAGTTTTGAACCTTGCTCAGAATCCTACAGTGCTGAGGCCAGATGATTCTGACACGGAAGTCCCTACCTTCCTACTGCAGCTGAATTATGTGAGCTCAAGGGTGAGCTAGCACACCTTGGCCCAAATCCAGCCCACAGCTTGTGTACATGAGTACAATATAGTGTGGAATATAGTCATCCCACACCCACAGCCTGTCCCTTGTCTTTGCCTACTTTGGAGCTGCGGTGGCAGAGATTTTATGACCCACAGAGACTGAAATATCTACCCTCTGGCCCTTTACTAAAAGTTTCCTAACTCTGTAGTAGAGTAGGAGACAGAGGCAACCATACCAGATGGGTACAGAAGAAATAGAAGATAAACGTAAGGAAGGTCAAGTGGGGGCCGGAGGAACGGCTCAGAGTTAAGAACGTTTGTCCTTGTGGATGACCCGTGTCTGTCTCAGCACTCACACGGTGGTCACTCTCAACCGTCCATCCCTCTTCTAACCTCTGAGGATAGTGCACATACATACATGCACACACAAAAAAATGAAATACTCTTTTAAAAGGAAAAAGGTCAGATGTAGCTTTAATGAAACTTGTGTTGGGGTACTGTTTGGTAAGTATTTGAAGAGCTGATTAACTACCTGTAACTGTGATGTGATTTATAAATCTGCTTTTCCTATTTTTTTTCATGTTGATACTGGGTCTCATGTAGCCCAGGCTGGACTTGAACTCACCATGTGAGTTCTGCTATCTGAATTTTATTACTTAAAACCTAAATAAAAGCCACCAGTGTTGTATAAGTTTTGCTACAGGATTTAGTTTCTGGATCTTACCTGAAAATATTGTCAGTTTTTTTTCTTCCCTCAGGTTTTGGTGGGAGCTGCTTCCAAAAAGATGTTCTGAATTTGGTTTACCTGTGTGAGGCCCTGAATCTGCCCGAAGTAGCTCGTTATTGGCAGCAGGTATATATCTTTGTAGTCAAAGGCTTCTGGTTAGAGTCTAATAAACACTGCTCCCTTGGTGAAATGTTCCAGGAACTCGATTTACTTATTTCAGGTTTATTTAATGAATGTCTGTTTTGACTTAGTCTTTTTTCCTAGTCAACTGTGATGGGCATTTGTGATACATCAATACTTCCCATTTTATAGTTAAATTTGCTCAGAATGAGTCAGGAAGTAATATTATCCTTCATGTTTGAGGGTATGTGTTTGAGACTGGTCTTGAACTTGCTGTGCAGCTGAGAATGACCTTGAACACCTACTCCCTCTGCTGCCTCCTGAATGTTAGAATTACAGGCATGCGCCATCGTAAGAGACAGGGTCTCACTGTGTAGTCCAGGCTAGCCTGGAACTTGGTGCGAAGCGCCCACACTGTAATATTTTCAAGTGGTTTGCATCTGTGGACGCTTTCCTTCCCCTCTTTCAGTTTCGCAGAGTTAAAACGGGAACCTCTTCCTGGCTTATCAAACGCTTGTTTATTCTGGATACTCTTTGGGAGCACTTGGCATGCAGAACATCATTTAGTCCTCTTCACTAACATGATCCCCCATTTTTAGATGAGAGAAGATACTTTGAGAAATGACATAACTTGCCTAAAGTACCGGCCAGGATGTGCACTGTTCCCAAATGGTTCCCCGAGTCCATAACTTTTCAGATTTCAGCAATAGCTATGGGAGCGAGTCTGTAGAGATGGCTCACTCACTTTCTGTGTATTTCACTCAACCTAGCAGGCGGCTTTATCTTGCCATTCATTATGTATAAAATGCAGATGAAGTCCTGATTTCTCAACACTTTGGGCTCCTTTTCAAGCTGCCAAGAACTTGAGATGGTTCCTGAAAGCTTTTGAAACAGCCTCCCCGCTCTCTGTGCTCCCCGCTCCCCCGTGCTCCCTGCACTAGCAACTTCAACTAGCAGCTGCGGCAGATGCTCTTAGATGCTTTTACTCAGGATGTTTGGCTGAAAAGCCTGTCCATTGCTTGTGGTGTCACAGTTGGCACAGAAGCAGCTCTCCCTCTGTGTGGTATCTATTCCTAGCCATTTTCTTCTCATGGTGAGATGGTGAGCTTTGGTGGGTTGGTGAGCTTTGGTGAATGGTGAGTTGTAGTCGAACATTTCCCTGGTCCTGCCTTGCCCAGCAGTCTGGATGAATCTCTCCCACCCGAAGTCCTGCAGCCGCGTATAAAATAATTACTCCAAAGGAGGCAGCTGGCTTCTCTCCTGACTCTGCCCTTCTTCTCTCTGTATCTCTGCTTCTCTTCCCCCTTTTCCTCCTTGGTAATGGTGAGTTGGTGAGCTTTGGTAAATGGTGAGTTGCAGCCTTTGAGGAGTGCTTGGAGAGCTGATTGCTTACCACCTTGTTCTCTCTGGGGAGTTGAAGCTAGCTTGGAGGGGAGTGCCTCATTTAGGCTGGCTTTGTGGCGGCATCTCAGGTGCCTGCAGAATTCAAACCGAGCTGTGTTCCTGTCTTTTCATCCACTCCAGCTTCACTCACCGCAGACCAAGCCAAATGAAAATGAACATTTTCAGAAAGGCTCTAAGGAAGGGATTGGTGGAATTTATTATTCTATTTTTTTTATTATTATTATTTGTGTGTTTCAAGACAGGGTTCTCTGTGCAGCCCTGGCTGTGCTGGAACTTGCTTTATAGACCAGGCTGGCCTGGAACTCAGAGATCTGCTGCAAGTGCTGGGATTAAAAGCGTGTGCCACCACATCTGGGAATTGGTGGATTTTTAATTTTCAGATTTAAATCTAAATGACAGTGTTGAGTAATCTTTTCCATGAATATGTAAGCCATATATTTATACAGTAGCACTTACTATAAAACCAGATGTATGGCCTAGACTACACTTTTGTGAGCTAACATTGTATGTTCTACATATAATTTCAGGTCATAGACATGAATGACTACCAGAGGAGGAGGTTTGCTTCCAGGATCATAGACAGCCTGTTTAATACAGTGACTGATAAGAAGATCGCTATCTTGGGGTTTGCATTCAAAAAGGACACTGGTGATACCAGGTATCAGTTCCTTTTTTAATTTTTTTTTAAGATTTATTTATTTATGTGCGTTGGTGCTTTGCCTGCGTGTATGTCTGTGTGAAGGTGTCAATCCTCTGGAGCTGGAGTTATGGACAGCTGTGAGCTGTCATGTGGGTGCTAGAATTGAACCCAGGTCCAGCAGCCAGTGCTCTTAACCTCTGAGCCATCTCTCCAGCCCTGTATTGGCTCTTTAAAACATTAAAAAAAAAAAGTTTTGTTTTGTTCTTTTTGATTTTACATATGCTTGGTGACTCACAGTATTAATCTCAGGAGCCACAGTTAGGGACAGGTCGCTCTCTATGAATTGGAAGCCAGCCTGGCCTATATAGCAAGTACCAGGCCAGCCAGGGTTACTTGGTGAATATGTGTGCATGTGTACATGTATGTGTGTGTGTACAAGTCATGGCATTCGTGTGGTGGTCAGAGGACAACTTTGAGTAGGCAGTTCTCTCCCTCTGTGGTGGGACCCACTTTTACCTGCTAATTTATTTTACTGGCTCTCTTTAAAACATTTCAGGGCCAGAAGTGGGTAAAGGCACTTGCTTCTAAGCCTGATGGGACTCAACATGATGGAAGGGAAGAACCCCACCTCCACCTGGGCATCATGACACACACATAAACACACATACACACAAATAAACAAATGTAAAAAAAGAATAAACAAAAATAACACTTCAAACCCTTGGTGAGAGCATGGGAACCTTTCATCTTATCCTGATCTTTCAGTTGGTAGAAATGAATAGAAGTACATGTGTACATATGTGTATGTATGTTTTTCTATAGTATTTTATTCTCTTATTATATAAAGATGCCAGAAGAGGGTTGTGAACATGGTGCCACGCTAGGCAGAGGAGGGCCTATGTATCTCCGTGTGTGTGTGTGTGTGTGTGTGTGTGTGTGTGTGTGTGTGTTAGTGTGTGTTAGCTAGTTGTGGTGATGCATGCCTTTAATCTCAGTACTTGGGAGGCACACACAGGTGCATCTCTGTGAGTTTGAGGCCAACCTGGTCTACAAAGCAAGTTCCAGGAAAGCCAGGGCTGTTACACAAAGAAACCTGTCTTGAAAAACAAAAACAAACAAACGAAAGCACCTGTATCCTCGACACTTAGGTTTGACTAGAACTTAACCACCATATCTTAAATTTCCTGATTTTAGAATATGTCATTCAGAGTGGTGGTGGTGACACCCACCTTTAATCCCAGCACTCTGGAGGCAGAGGCAGGTGGACCTCTAAATTCAAGGTCAGCCTGGTCTATAGAGGGAGTTCAGGACAGCAAGGGCCGCACAGAGAAACCGTGTCTGGAACAGACAAACAAGACTATGTCATTTACAGCAACACTGACTTGTTTCTCCCTCAGAGAGTCCTCCAGTATCTACATTAGCAAATATCTGATGGATGAAGGTGCACACCTCCATATCTATGACCCCAAAGTACCCAGGGAACAAATAGTCGTGGATCTTTCTCATCCGGGTGTTTCAGCAGATGACCAAGGTAGGACTCTGTTCCGTAAATCATTTTGGATACAAGCGTGCACAACTGTTTTTCCTTTGAAACCTTTAGTAGCTGCATTTTCTGTCGCTTATTGTCAGGGGTTGGCTGTGTATTCAGCCTCATTTCTCAGAAATTAAACCTTAGGAAGTCTGTCCTCATCTTCGCTCTGAAGTCATCACCTGGGTTTTAATCCAGTCATTTCTGCAGGGGCCAGGGATCTGGCTCAGTGTACTCCACAAAGCCCTAGAGTCCCAGGGAAATACTTGTGGAGAGAGTGGGGGTGCCCCTGGCTCCCCGTCATTCCCACTCAGTCATTTGTTGTTCACATCTGTCAGACACGCCTTCTCAGGACTAGTGTTAAATACTTAACGTCAGATGCCTTGTTCACATTTCTCTTTTGGTCATTGTTGCTATTTTTATAGTGTCCAGACTGGTGACCATTTCCAAGGATCCATATGAAGCATGTGATGGTGCCCATGCCCTGGTTATCTGCACCGAATGGGACATGTTTAAGGTGAAGTTTCAAAAATTACATTAAGAAGAATTCTAGAGGCATTCCGGTATCAGCGCGGGTCGAGTATATGTGCACATGTGTGTTCTAGTTCTTCATTTGGTGTGTCTTCACAGGAACTGGATTATGAACGGATACACAAAAAAATGCTAAAACCAGCCTTTATCTTTGATGGGCGACGTGTCCTGGATGGGCTCCACAGTGAACTGCAGACCATTGGCTTCCAGGTAATCAGGATTCTGGACTGGCTTTTTTGTTCATTTGATCTTGTCATTATTACTTTATTACTGTGTGTGTGTGTGTGTGTGTGTGTGTGTGTGTGTGTGTGTGTGTGTGCATGGTTTGGGGTGGGGACATGTTGGAGGTCAGAGGACAACTCTAGAGTCAGTTCTCTCCTCCCGTCTTTATACCTGTCCCATAGAGCTTTGGACTTAGGCAGCAAGTACCTTTACCCTCTGCGCCGTCTCAATGGCCTGGTTGTTACAAACCCACTTTATGGGTTTTAGAATTGTCTTATTTTCTTTTTGTTTTTGTTTTGTTTTGTTTTCGATACAGGATTTCTCTGTGCAGCTTTGGAGCCTGTCCTGGATCTTGCTCTGTAGACCAGGCTGGCCTTGAACTCACAGAGATCCTCCTGCCTCTGCCTCCCGAGTGCTGGGATTAAAGGCGTGCGCCACCACCGCCTGGCAGAATTGTCATATTTTCTCATTTAGCAGTAAGCTAACCGAGGAAGAGGTCTTCTCTGGGAAGTCCTGATTTTTTGGTGCCTGTTCCACTCCTTCCCTGTTGTGACGTAAAGTTGGAAAGCCTTAGCTGCTCATTACAACACTGCATCTGCTTTCTTTAGCTTCTCACTCACTTGTTAAAGGGCCATTTCTGTCATTTGTGAGACACTCACTGGGTTTAGCAAGCGTCAGCTGACAACATTTTTGTTTTTGTTTTTCGAGGTAGGGTGTTTCTGTGTATGTAGCCCTGGCTGTCTTGGAATAGCTCTGTAGACCAGGCTAGCCTCAAACTCACAGAGATTTACCTGCCTCTGCCTCCCAAGTGCTGGGTTGCCCAGCTGAGTGTTATTTTTAAAATGTTATTTCTAATACGTATGTAGAAAGATACATATTTAAAATTAGTTTAGTCAGTTGTGGTTTCACTCAGGAGGCAGAGGCAGGTGGATCCCTGAGTTCGAGGCCAGCCTGGCCTACAGAGCGAGTTCCAGGACAGCCAGGGCCACACAGAAGGGGGAAAAAAAGGTGGTTGTCTGGGGCTGGAGAGATGGTTCAGTGACTGAGAGCACTCACTGATCTCCTCAAAGTCCTGAGTTCAGTTCCTAGCACCCCCATGGCGGCTCACAACTGAGGCCTTCTGGTGTACAGATGTCCATGCAGACGAAAGTACCCATCATAAAAAAGTGAAGCTCTTGTGTCTATAACTTGATGATTGCAGGTGTGCTGGTCCGTGCACTCCAGCACGTGGGAGGCAGAAGCAAGAAGGTCTCTGAGTTAGAGGCCAGAGCTTCATACGTAGCAAGACCCCCGTCTCTATAAATCCAAACAAAATCAAGCCAGCAAAGTGGGGTGACACTTGATTCTAGAAACACAAAAGGAGCAAAGATCTCTCAGCAACTCAGACAACTTTAAAAAGTGTTTCTCTTCTTATCTCTCTGTATTGTAGAGCTCTTACATATGTGCCTGTGATTAATAGTTCTATTTTTTTCCCCTCTTCAGATCGAAACAATTGGCAAAAAGGTGTCTTCCAAGAGAATTCCATACACTCCTGGTGAAATTCCAAAGTTTAGTCTTCAGGACCCACCCAACAAGAAACCCAAGGTCTAGATATTCCCATTTTATGTGGTTATTTTGGTACTTCAAGGTAGCCAGTGTCTGTCTGATATTAAATGGTAAATGAACTACATGTTTTTAAGGAAACAATATTTTTTTAATCATCAAATTTATACTAGCTATATGGGTGTTAGCATATCTAGAAATTATGAGTCAAGAATAATTTTTACATATTTTTATATTATCCTCTGTTATTGAATGGATGGAAAACAATCATGTTGGTTTCAGTGTTGTCAATTTTTGTAAAATAGAAATTTGAACACTTTCCAGCATTACAGACTGTCCACACTGGGAAAGGCAGTCTCATTCTCCTGGGCGTGGTTTTGTTTGCTTACCATTAACTGGGATTTTTAAGCCATGAAATCACTGTGCTTATGTATGGGCTGGTTAACGTTCTCTGTCCTTTGGTTTTAATGTGATATGTCATTAGTGGTTTTAATTGTTTTTTGTTTTTCCCCAAAAGATCACTCTGCATTTCCTTCCCTGCCTAACATGAACAGTACTTTCTTTTTTGAAAGACTTTAACCTGAGGAGAAAATCAGTATTGTGGTCTGTGTTGTTTCTTAGCTTTCACCACTGATGGTTACTTTTGCAGCCTGAGTCCGAAAGTGTTTGTTACCTTTACTTTGATTATGTCTATTACAATTCTAATATTTTCCTTTAATCAAGAAATCCAATAAAATCTCATGTGTAAATTAAAGGATTTTCTAAGTTACATATCTTTTTATATGCATTTATTTATTTGGAGGGGCTGTGGAGTATGTACATGGCAAACCATGTGTGCAGAGGTCAGAGAACAAGTAAGTTAGGTTGTCAGTTCTCCTCCCATGTGGGTCCTGCCTGGGTTCAAACTCAGGGGGCCACGCTTTGATCCCAGCACTCGGGAGGCAGAGGCAGGCAGATCTCTGTGAGTTCGAGGCCAGCCTGGGCTAAGAGTGAGTTCCAGAACAGCCAGAGCTACACAAAGAAACCCTATCTCAAGAGAAAAACACAAAGAAACCCTATCTCAAGAGAAAAACAAAAACAAGAAAATTGGGTACTCTTTTTTTAATTGCAGGAAGCTTCTGTTCCTAGAGTGGAAAAGTAAATAATTATTTGTGGAATATAGTTATAATTGAAAAGGTAGAAAAATTGGAAGTGGAAGAAAATGGGCCAAAGAGAGGGAGCCTTGGAAATTTTCTGTTTGTGATGGGGAAGAAATACGTGATTCAACATATAAATGGGCATAGCAACTTGAGACCCTGTGTCCTCTTCTGTGTGAGTTAAAGACCACGGTTTCAAAAAGAAAGAATGGGCCAGTAGGATGGCCAAGTGGGTAAAAAGACACTGGCCACCAAGTCTGATGACCTGAGTTTAATTCCCAGGAACCACGTGGAAGAGGGAAAACCAGCTCCCCAAGTTGTCTTCTCACTCCCTCTCACAATATGGCACACAACCTCACATCCACACTCACAAAATAAAAACTTTTTTTAAATGTAAAAGAAAATGATTTTTAAAATGAAAAGGTGCTAAGGGCCAGAGACATGGCTTAGTCCCTGCTACACAAGCCTGACTGAGTTTGACCCCCGGAACCCAGGTAAAGGTGGAAGTGCAGTTGTCCTCTGACCTCCATATGTGCGCTCTGTGGATTGTGTTCATCCAGGCGCACATCACAGGCGTACAGTGGATAAGAAGTGCTAAGCCGAGCATGGTGATAGGCTTGGAGAGTAGAAGCAGGAGGGTCAGGAGTTCATGGGTAGCCTTTACTACATAGTGAGTCTAAGACAAGCCTGGGCTACATGGGATTCTGACCAAACAAAGGGGGCTGGAGAGAGGTCCTAGTGGTGAAGAGCACTTGCTGTTCTTCAGAGGACCAAAGTTTAGTACATGGCACCCATCTCAGGCAGCTCACAAACACCTGTAACTCCAGCTCCAGGGGATCTGACACCCCTCTGGACCACAGATATATACACACGCACAGTAATAAATCTTAATAAATGCTGGTCCTGTTGGTACAACGTCAGTCGGGGTGTCCAAGATGAGCAGATCCAAAGTACAAGGCCTGACTCACTTGAGAGAGTTCAAGACCAGCTTAAGGCTGGCCACGGTAGCAAATGCCTTTAATCCCAGCACTCGGGAGGCTGAGACACAGGGATCTCTGTGAGGTTTTTTGTTACTTGTTTTTTGAAATAGCCCTGGCTGTCCAGGAGCTCACTATGTAGACCAGGCTAGCCTTGAACTCAGAGATCTACCTGCCTCTACCTCCAAGTTCTGGGATTAAAGGTACATGCCACCACACCCAGTTGATCTCTGTGTTTAAGGTCAGACTGTCTCAAAATAAAATAATAATTTTAAAAACAACAAAAACAACACCCAGCCTGGTAAATTTATAGAGACCATTGTAGCTAGAGTTTTCCTGCCTGGCCCACGGTCAGGATAAATCTCTTTCACCTGCCAGTCCCACAGCCGCTCAGACCCAACCAAGTAAGCACAGAGACTTACATTGCTTACAAACTGTATGGCCGTGGCAGGCTTCCTGCTAACTGTTCTTATATCTTATATTAATCCATTTCTATAAATCTATACCTTGCCACATGGCTCGTGGCTTACCGGCATCTTTACATGCTGCTTGTCCTGGTGGTGGCTGGCTGAGACTCCCTCCGCCTTCCTGTTCTTTTTATTCTCTCTGTTAGTCCCGCCTATACTTCCTGCCTAGCCACTGGCCAATCTGTGTTTTATTAGCAACACATTTGGTGGGAATACTTAAAATTGAAGATAATAAACATAGTTAAAAGACATTCAACCCAGGTGTGATGACACACGCCTTTAGTCCCAGCACTTGAGAGGCAAAGGCAGGCCTAGTCTTCATAGTGAGTTCCAGGACAGCCCGAGCTACATAGTTGAGACCCTGTCTCAAAAAAAAAAAAAAAAAGACATTGGAATAGATGTGGGGGGTGGGCAGTGTGCATTACAGGATTTTGCTCTGTAGCCCAGGCCTCCCAAATGCTGGGATTGCATGGAGGGCCACCATGACCAGTAAGTTTTTAATGGCTTTCTGGAATGCCTAAATCATCTCATTATTTGGTGGTGTAAATGCCCATGGTTAATAGAATCTGTTTGAAGAGATGTTCTTCCCTGATGTTGAAAACACAGTAATATTAGAAGTAGACTATTAGGAAGAGTGGGTACCACTAGGCAGAATCACAGAATGATACTGACAGTGATAACCAGAGAAATTTCTTCCCAAAATAAAATAACCTCAAATTTATCTTTTGACTCAGAATCCTGTCTTTTTGTTTTATATCTTACAAATGAAATTTTATGTGGCTATATTGTAATACATGTAATGTGGATAATCAATTCTGTGTAAGATTTTTAAGTCAATCAATAGTTATTATAAAGGGTATGGAGCCAGGAATGCAGCTTGGTTGGATCCAGTGCCTCTGGCTGGCCTCCACAGATACCCGAACACACACACACAGATACACACACACATACAAATAAATTTTTTAAATCTTATTTAAAAATTTAGCAACAACAAAGGCATGAAGCTGAGTGTGGTGGCCCACTCCTGGTAAAGCCAGCACTTGAAGGCAAAACAGGCAGAAGTCAGGAGTTTCTGACAGCCAAGACTCCAAAATGAGTTTCATGATAACCTTTGCTACATAGTGAGACCCTGTCTCAAAACAGACACAAAGAACAGGAAAATCAAGGCTGTTTTTTGGTCTGGAGTCCAGGAAGAACAGAAGACTGCTTGGGGCAGGTATAGAGGTGTTTTATTTTGGGGATAGTTTTGGGATATAATCTAGCCTGGCCTCAAACTCAAGTGCTGGGGTTACAGGACTACTACTGGCCTGTAATCACAGCACATAGGAGGTGGAGTCACATCAGGAGTTTGAGGTCATTGTCTACTACACAGCCAGTTTGAGGCTAGCCTGGGCTGCATGAGATCCTGTCTCAACAAACAACAAAAATTATGTCCTACCACATCCAGTTTGGAAGGACCCAGGCTGGCCTTGAACTCACAGAAATCTTTCACCTGAGCACCGAGGTTCCAGGTGTGTGCCACCATGTTTCGTCCTGTGCGCACATTTAGGTTCTTCCCTTATAAGGAACCCATTACAATTAAGGCTAGCAAGAGGTGTGGGTAAGGGAAGCATAATTCAGTAAGACAGAGTAGGAAGGAGCCACTGGTGGTCAAGAGATTTCTGGACAGCATGGAGTGCATGGGCATGTCACTACTGGGATGCTGGCTGATGTCCCTGGAAGAGGAAGTGCCCACCAGGACCACAGGTTCTACCCCAAGGGAGAGTGAAACGGGGGGCACCGACTGGGGGACCAGCTGTAGGCCGAGCTTGAACAACCCTCCAACCCTCTCCATTCCTAGACTCCACAGAATGGAGGCAGCCTGGCATTTATACG
>CABHPQ010162487.1:0-35220 GCA_902168405.1 Peromyscus aztecus
ATCCTTTCTTTGTCTGTGCCTCCAGTGCAGGAATAAAGATATATGATGACACACTTAGTTTTTCCACATGGTTACCCAAGATCTAGACTCAGATCTTCAGGCTTCCATGGTAAATACCTTAAAAACTGAATCAACTCCCAAGTGCACATGAAATAGACTTTGGTTTGGAATGTTATAAAGTACCAGGGTGAAGAAGAGATAGTGAAACCAGTGGGGAAATGACATATTGGTTAAGTTGATGATTAATTGGACTTTTTCTGAGCATTGTAAATTTCCAGTACAGATATAAGAGGAGATAATTCCACAGCTGGACGTTTCCTTTGGCATTTCTCCTCTGGAAAATCGAGGTGTGTGTTTCTTCATTTTGATTGTGAGTGCAATCTGTGAGTGCTCGAACACTTAGCATCAGAAAAGGGTGTGCCAGTGATTGATGACTTCCACTGGAACAAAAGGAAGATTCTTATTTTTGATAGAGCAATTTTCCATTGGTAAGAAATATTCTAAAGGGAACTGAGATATGATACCAAAGAGTACAGAAAGTGGTGATTTTATTTTGATTAACCATAGCTCTGGTATTGAGATGCCTGGTACTGGAGCAAGAACATGAGTCTCTGGGATTTTGCAAGCAGTACATTTCTAACCCTTCATTTTGCAAAGAGGTGATCTCTGTAGCGTTCTTCATAGCTTTCCTATGAATTTATGTTCACAAAACACTGGGATTGTTTTAAAATTAATACTTATTAAAACCCCATATGGTAAATTATGACTGAAAATTCCTGCTCCAGATAATCAGAATGAGAAGAAACCATTGTGATTTCTCTGTGATTGGCCAAACCAGAAGTAAGTTTCTCTTTCCATCAATACAAAATAAAATCAAATCAATGAAATGGACAAAAGTATTTTGCCCAACATCAAGAGAAGGAATAATATTTCTTTTGTTGTTCTTTCTTTATTTATTAGTTGGGAGTTTTAAGCTTCATAAAATGTGTTTTGACCATATTCATACCTTCAATTCTTCTGAGATCCACCTTCTTGAAAAAAGAATTTTTGATTTTATCTTATTGCCATTGACTCCACCAATGAAATTTTTAATCTCATCTTTTGTCAAGGTAACAATGCAGTCTATCATTTGACACTTTTGTCTAAAAACTTTAAGTCTTTTCAGAGAAATGGAAAACTAACATACGAAGTGCTCATCTTTTATTAAAGTTTTTAGCATTCTTAGTGTGACAACATAAAAAGTAGAATCACTTTAAAAGGATAAATTCTGTTAGCTATTCAAAGATTTCAACACAAATTGATAGGAACAACTGAAAATGTAAAACATCGAGAATAATGTCCCCCACAATGTAGGCATATATGCAGAAAGCTTAACTTCTCTTCCAATGAGTCCTGATCAATAGCTGAAAAGCAGTTCTTGAAATATTAATGTTACAGCTGTCAGAATGAAATACAATTCACCTTTATCAAGGAAATCTGAATGTCAGTTTTCAAATGACACACATTTAAAGATAAAAGTAGATGTGGCTCAACAGAAGTCATATTCCCAAAGTAACAGTCCTAAGAGAACTATGAATATATTTCTTTTACCTACTTTCCTCTATCACTTTACCTTTCAGGGGACTTTGGAGTAGATTCTCAACTGGTGATCCTAATTGGTGACTTTAGTCCATGAGAATGAGGTCATAGTGATTATCTTCTAAGATTGACAGTATGTTCTTTCTTTCAGTTTCATCTCTTCCAGTCTCCATTCCCTCCCAGGAATCAGAATCCTTCTCCTGAGTGTCTGCACACTGTATTTTTCACATAATGTTGCAAGGTCAAGATGGGGATCATGTGATGACTTCGCATACTTTCTATCTGGCTTAATTATCTTCATCACATATTTCACCCACCAGATCAAGAAGTCATGATCTACTAGAAGAAAGCACAATACTAAAGCTTTGGGTTCTATGTTCTACTTGTTTATGTAATTCTCAGTCCATTGTGGACTAACTTGACCTTATTTTCTCATGCCTTGCATAAGTAAGATATATACACACACAAACACACACACACACACACACACACACACACACACATACATTACATATATATAAAATCTTCCTTCTCAATGTATTTCTTTAACAAGAGAGCATGGAATCATAGTTAAGAGAAAATGTTTGTTGATAAAATTATTAGTCTGCTTTATAGATCATAGGATCAATTATTCACTAAATAATTGAGTCATTGGTCATTTAGCCCAATCACTACGAGAAGAGTAGTTGAAAGACCTATAATTTATCTTCAAAGTTTTTTGCAGGAGTTTCAGATTTGTTGAATAAAGAGTAGCAAGGGGAAGGATTTAGGTTTTCTGTAGTGGGGTAGACACAAAAACACATCTCTCAGCCGGGCGGTGGTGGCGCACGCCTTTAATCCCAGCACTCGGGAGGCAGAGGCAGGCGGATCTTTGTGAGTTCAAGGCCAGCCTGGACTACAGAGAGAGTCCCAGGAAAGGCGCAAAGCTACACAGAGAAAACCTGTCTCGAAAAACAAACAAACAAAAAACAAACAAACCAAAAAAAAACACATCTTTCATCTCAAAGCTTGCTGTGGGGACAGGGATGGGAAATCTTAGTGGTGGAAATATTAAGGCAACTCCATGTAGTTAAAAGGGAGGTTTATTGTGGTGGTATTGTGTTCCCCAAAATATTGTGCACCCTAATAAACTTATCTGGGGTCAGAGACAGAACAGCCACTAGATACAAAGGCTAGAAAATGGTGGCACTCACACCTTTAATCCTAGCATTCCAGAGGCAGAAATCTGTCTGTTCAAGGATACAGCCAAGCATGGTGACTCTCGGCTTTAATCCCAGAAAGCGAGCCTCTAATCCCAGGGAGTGGTGGTAGAAAGCAGAAAGGTATAAAAGGTGTGAGGACCAGAAACTAGAAGCATTTGGCTGGTTAAGCTTTTAGGCTTTTGAGCAGCACAGTTCAGGTGAGAGCCATTGGGATGAAGACACAGAAGCTTCCAGTCTGAGGAAACAAGATCAGCAGAGAAGTTGGCCAGGTGAGGTTAGCTGTGGCTTGTTCTGTCTCTCTGATTTTCCAGCATTCACCCCAATACCTGCCTCGGGTTTGCTTTTATTAATAAGACCATTTAAGATTCGTGCTACAGTTTATTTTCTTGGGTAACTTACAAGTAAAGGGATAGGTTACAGGGTCCATGAGAGGTGAAGTGCAGTCCAGCAGTGTTCTATGGAGAACTCTGTTTGGTCTACATCCAGCATCCAGGATCCAGGAACCAAGAGACGGCACATCTGGATCTCGGGTCTTAAGGGCTCCTTTTTTGACCCTGTCTCATAGGCGTGACAGTTACCGGAAGCCTCAATGGGGTTAGTACTTCCAGGTCAAAGCTGGAGAAGCTACCCACTACAAAATCTCTTTCCTTATTTTTAATAAGGAGACTAAATGCCTTATATTTATATCATAATTTTGAGATTCTGCCACACAGTTCTTTACATTTCCATACTTCTTTAGGGAGTACTTATATGGCACTGGAGTCTCCCTCCATTTCAAAGGCAGAAGGATGATAAGGGTGTGCAGGATAGCAATATTTTGGGGGCATGATGAGAATGTCAGTAGGCATATTGATTAATGATTTTACCTGCTTTAAAGAAATAAAACAACAACAAACAAACAAACAAACAAAAAACAGATACCAGATGGTTGTGTGATGATGAAGAGGAAAAAAAAATCTGTCATTTACTCCCATTTTGCTGCACATCTAGGTGCTTGACAACATGACTGCTCCAAGGTATGGTGGAGGGGTTTTTATTGTAGATATAAGGGAGAGTACAGCCAGAGGGATCTGGAAGAGTCCAGACTAGAGAAAGTCCTAGACTGAACCTGGCCAGCAAACTGAACTTGGTCATGAGGAAAGAGAGAGGGGAAAAGCAAGAAAGGAAGAGAAAAAGGTGACCAATGGAGAAGGGGAAGAGAGAGGGGACCAAGGGAGCACACAGCTGGAATTCCAGTTTTGTAAGGATAAATATCAGTGATATAAGTGTTAACTGAAGTTCTTAGGAAAAAGAAAAATCTACCTCTAAGTAAACTGACCATTCTGCAAGACTGATTACCCTGTTAGGATCGCAGTGATTGTGGAGGCCTGGAATTGTGGCAAACCCAGAGCAAAATTATCTTTGGTTATCGTAGCTGCTAACTAGCCTTTTATTTAATACTTCTATGTGAAACTTAATATCTTTGCGACTATCAAGTAGATCTCTTCCGAATGTAAGATCATACTCCTGGCGTCCACAAAGCAGAAAGCTAAGCAGGCTGTGAGAACATCCCAGCCCTTTTGCATGGATTTTCCTGCTTCCCTGTAGCCTGTCTACCTGCTGTTTTCTCCAATGTATTAGAAAAAAACAGTTTGATTTATGATTTTCTTTGTTCTGTTGCGACAAAAATTTCATTAAACTGTTATCATGTTGCAACATGGAATTTAGGATAACCTAAATCTCTGTTCCTGAGTTATAGTCACTCATAGTTGACTCCAGAATACACCATCTCATATTCTCTTTGAAGTGAGAAGTGTGTGTTTTATGTTGTCACTTGTTTTAGGTTCCCTCTCTGGAGGCAACACATCAAACTGTTTGACACTTTGTGCTTTGATATATCAGGTTAAAATAAAAGAAAACCATATTTTAAAATTTCTACTTCATTTTTTTGGGAGGGTGGGTGGGTAGGTAGAGCAGCCTGCAAGGCTTGCTTTTAACCAGTTCCATTCTGTATGTTTCTTTTTTCACTCCTTTCTCTTCCCCTTTCTCCCCTCCTATCTTTCTCTGGGTGCAGGCTTTATGTTCAAACTGGATAAGATGTCAAAACACATTCAACTTTCTGATTTCTTTTGTTTGTTTTCTCATGTTATTGAACTCCATTTATCACAAAAACATTCAAAAGCCTCCCAAACAAATGCCTGAGAGAAATAAGGAACTCACGGGTTAATTATAATTTATTACAATTTAGTGACATTTTCAAGTAATAACTGTATTTTTTCATTGCAGTGATTTTATACATAACTTATATCTTGTTTCTCAGCCTAACAAATGTGTTTTCTGGAGATAACATGCCTGTTTTCACTGTGTTTGCTCTCTATATAGTGAAACTTTTTGTGTAGGCTTAAAATATCACATATGACATATTAATCATTTTCCCTTTTAATTGTGTATTTAGACTCAATTTTGCGTGCTGAGATATTTGTCTTTGTTTTGTTAGTTTGGATTTGACACTCAGTAATTTGTTATCCTAACAGAATTATTCTTCATCACTACAGACTCGTGTGCATATTCTTCTAAGTTGACAATTTAAAATAAGCTAAAAGTTTAAATCTGAATGATATGAAAAAAAAAAAACAAGTACAGCTTTAACTTGATTTCAGGGAGATTTAGAATCTTGTCCTATAAGCTTTCATGTTCTGGGACTTAGATACTGTTCAACCATTTATTAGTTAAGCTCAGGAAGACAATTGAAGAAAAGTTTTCTCTAAATTCAGTAGAAGATGACCTTGGAGAGTGGGGCAGGCTCAGGTACAATTTCCCATGAGGCACTGAAACCTAGTAAAAATCCTCAGCCCGCATTTGTTTTCAACATATTTTAGACTTGATATAAAATAATGCTTTTACAAGATAAAGGCATAAACTGGTTTATAATTTGAGCACTTACTTGGTATTCTAATACGTGAATGTGTCCTTGAAGCATTTTCATTTGCAATTGTTTATATTTCAGAGATCACCATGGCAAGTAATTCTTAACTATTAATGTTTATTATAATCATGGAACAAGCTACCATATCTTGAACTTTCTAGGAGTTATGTACTTGACAAGAACTCACTTAATGCAGTATGTTAGTAATCTATAACAACCATTGGAAGCATAAGGACTTGTTGTTATTACTGCTTTTACAGATCGGAAATTGAGTCTCAGAAGGGCTAGGGAACTCCTGACTGGTTATGTACATCATTTAGTGCTCGGCTTGAACATGAATCCAGTTTTATAAAAAGTTCTGTTCTTTTTATCTTGATTTTTATTTTTAATAGTTTTTTTTTGAGAATTTCATTCAGTATGTTTTGATCATGTTTACCCCTGCCCCAAATCTTCCCAGATCTATCCCTGCTTCTATATCCACCCAACTTTGTTTCCTTTTTCCATTCTTTTCTTCCTTTTAGTTTTTAACCCATCAAGCCCAATTTGTGTTGCCCACATATTCTTGGATGCAAAGCCTTGTACTGGAAAAAGGTCACTTGGATATATACACCATAAAGAAAACTGACTCTCCCTCTGCCAGCACATATCAATTGCCTATAGCGCCTTGGCTAGCTTGGGACTTTGCCTTAGCAACAGCATATACAAGACCCCTGCACAATCGAGTCAAACCAAAGCCCTGTTCTTACTATTTCCATTAAAGCGCATTTTGCAGTCATTCAGTTCAGTCACATGACTTTAATTATAATATAAATGCATAGGCACTGAACTATTACCATAAGTCCCTTCTTAATTCTTCTCTCATGTCCTTCAGAAATCAACTACTCTGCTGCAAGGTCTCCTTGCAGGGACAATGGCCCTTCCACACATTGTCTGACCTCAGTTGTTCTCTGTAAATATTAAGCAAGACTGTATGACTGTCTCAGTCCTACATCTTTCATGCCACTAGGTCCAGAGCCACAGAGATGACATTGCCAAGTTCCATTGCTACCTCAAGATGTGGCCTGTCAAGTGGTCCAGAGGGTGCCTGGACCAGTCTACTCTGGTGACCAGCCTAGCAAATAACTTAACTGTCATCATAGAGCCTTTGTCCAGTGACAGATGGAGGCAGATACAGAGATCCACGGCCAAGCACCAGGCTGAGCTCCGGGAATCCAATTGATGAGAGAGAGGAGAGATACTGCAGGCGAGGGAGTCGAGATCATGATGGGAGGATGTGCAGAGATGACTGGCCACACTAGTGGAAACCCATGAACTGTGGACTGGTGGCTGTGGAGCCCCCATGGGACTGGACGAGGCCCTCTGGATACGGAAGACGGTTGTTTGGCTCGAATTGTTTGGGGGGCACCCAGGCAGGGAGATCGGGATCTGTCCCTGGTCTATGCGCAGGCTTCTGGAATCCGGTGCCTGTGGTGTGACACCTTGCACAGCCTTGGTGCAGTGGGAAGGGGCTTGGACCTGCCTAGGCTCAGTGTGCTGGGCTTTGCTGACTCCCCATGGGAGACCTCGATTTGGGGGATGTGGGGATGTGGGGTGGCTTGGGAAAGAGGGCTGGGGGGTGGGAGGAGGGAGGAGGGGGGAGAAGGGGATGTGGAGTGAGTAGAAAATTTCTTAATAAAGAAAAAGTGAAAAAAAAAACTAAATGTAAAAAAAAAAAAAAAAAAAAAAAAAGATGTGGCCTGTCTCCTTAGACCGTGGTTATGTCAGCTGTTATGAGCTCATTAAATGGAGACAATTTCCTTAGTTTCTTTAATGGATAAAGGGGTCCCATCAATTTAGACTTTCCTTCTTTAAATGAATTTAGATCTTTACCTAATGAAGCCTCCAGTGGGGGGAGTTTTGTGTCCAGGACACCTTTCCTTTGTCCCAGTGCACTGCAGGAGGTGTCTCTTCAGCTAGATCTTGGTAACAATTGGCACTGATTTCTTAGCACTAACTTGTTTCTCCAGTCTTGAAATGTTTTCTGCCAAAAATACCATTTTCACTCAGGTTTTCATGGCATGAGCAGGGTGAAGTCATAATCTGTGGAAAAAAAAAGAATCATGGAACTAGCCCCTGTTAGATTCCTCATTTTCCTCTAAAATTTCATGAGCCAGTCTCCAGCGTCCACATTTCTCTCAGCATTCTTGTTTTCCAGCTCCACCAAGACAGCCCACTAAGCTCTGATTCTGTTATGTCAGGGCTTTTCTAGCTCCCCAGACTGTTCCATGCTTCAGGACAAAGCAATCTGAAAGGTCTAAGAATCCAGAGGTCAGGCTTATCATGGCAAGGACCCCATTTCTCAGCCCCAATTTTGGTCCCCTCCCCCTTTTTTTGGACTCCACCTGTAGTCTCACAATGTATATTAGTTAGCCTCTATGATAGTGTGAGCCAATTTCTCAACAATGAATCTTTTTCCAAGACTATATGCACAGACATTTTATTGGTTATATTTATTTGGAGAGTTCTGACCACTATAGACATAGTTTCTGGCATACTGGTGTATATTTAATTTTAGGAAATTCAATAATAAGCAGTCAGTTATGCACTAATCTGTCAATATTGTTACAACTTGACACTTCCATTTGTGGCATACTCGACTCTCCTAAATGTGACTTTCTGATTAAAAATGGAATTTAATAACAGTAAATATTTAGAAGATAATTGTACTTATATAATATTGAGATTTGATTAGAAATGCAAATAAGCAAGTCAGCATAATAGACTGCTATTTAAAGCCTAAAAGTCATTGTTTAGAAGACCTGAAAATTATGGAACTGTGGTTACTGAATGGATTTTTAATAAAGTTCTGGATAATTGAACAGAAAAAAAATCTGTAATGATCTAATGTTTATCCCAGATTTTCATGTTTTACTCACATTATCTTTTCTTTACTAGGGAAACCTAAAAATATGTTTGCAGGAGATTATTACTATTATTTCTATTTATTAGAAAGTTTATAAGCCATTGCATATAGGCATACAAAGGTTAATTTGTATGTTTTCTTAATCCTGAGAATAAAGTACTTGTTTCCAGAATTGTTTTCTATTGTATTTGGTTTGGGCAACAATCAGAGCGTGTAAAAGGCAGCACAACTATTAATTCATGATTCAAAACCAATGGCACAGTAATTGACCTTCATCTGGCTATGGTAGTGCAAAAAATGCTTTATATTGAGCTTGGTAGGGTGACACACTCATTTCTGCAATCTCTACACTACATGGGTGAAGGCCCAGAAGATGCAGAGTTCTATATACTTGCCTGGGCTATAAGACAAACCCTGACTGAAAAATCCAATTAACCAAACACATAAACCAGAAAACTGAAATTAAACATGAATAAAATACAAATTCATAATATCATTGTAGGACAACCAAAACCTTAAAATTAGAGACAAATTAATTGAAACACAACAGATATGCAGTAGATTTACTAAAAGAAGTGAGAGGAGCCAAATAAACTATTTTATTTTATTAACAATAAAATGCAACTACTAAAATTTAAATACAAGGTATATAAGGTGAGAAAATTTTTTGTTTAAACTCTTATGCTAAGATTTTGTAACAGAAGAGGAAAACAGTCTCTGCTTAGAACACTTCTGAGAGCAAAGGAGTGGGATTTCAACGACAAAGATGTTTCCACGATTTTAAAGCTGCAGGGTGGTATTTTATAATTAATTTAATGTCCAGCATTAGTAAAGTCCTCACTGATTTACTGTTTAGTGCAGCAAGATTGTCCCCTTAGCTTCAAACACCAAACACAATAGCAGACTGCCAAATCACTTATACTTTTGTTTGACTTGGCTACACACTCAAGTTCCCCAGTCCATTCACAGACTTGGTGATGAGTGACTTTTTCTAGGAAAATATGAGCAAGATCTATTTGCCACAGGTAGGGGACCCATGATACACCATAATTAATGACTCCACCCGAATCAAACTTGGTGAACCACTGATTTGGGGGAGGGAGGTGTTTTTATTGTTGTTATGTTTCTGTTACTACAGAAACATAGGTATTCTTATGAAGAATAAGAATACTTACGGGAGCATGGATTACTCAAAGGCAGTTGTATCTCTAAAAAGCCCATCTCAACATGGGGTGATAACTCATGAAAACTGCACCCCTTGACCACAGCACAAGTTAGTATCTTCATCCAAGCAGTTGTTACTGCTTACATAACAATGGGAAGGAACTTGTGAATCTTGTAAATTTCAGTATCCCAGAGACTTTTAAGTATTTGCTTGCTGGATCTTGTTGATTTCCTTTGTCTTTTTATCTCCTGAGTCTTAAGGAGCCTTCCCCCAGGATATAAATGCATGTGGACATTGTTCTCTAGCAGGTTATTTATTATGACAACGCATAAAACCGAAGGAGACACTCTATTTAGTGATACTGTACTGCATGGGGTGTATAAACGGTAGAAGTGTGTAAGACGAATTGCTAAGTGATCCTATTTATAAAAAAAAAAAAAAAAAAAAAAAAAAAAAAAAAAAAAACCCAGGGGGAAACCCCGGGGAAAAAGAAAAGCAGAAAGAAATCAGCAATGAACTTACCACTTGGAAATCTTCAGCCTCCAAAAAGTGCTACTTCTTGTATGCCCACGCCTATATGCCTGTCTGTTCTGCATTTCACTTCCTCTCTCCTCCCAGCTACATCACTTCCTGTCTGTCTGTATAGACCTCCAGACTTCTATGGTTAGTGCTGGGATTAAAGGTGTGGGTCACCACTGCCAGGCTTCTATGTTTAATATATTGGCTAGCTTTTTCCTCTGATCCTCAGATAAGCTTTATTAGGGTACACAATACGTTGGCAGACACAATATATCACCACAGAAGT
Organism: Peromyscus aztecus; assembly: GCA_902168405.1. Classification (NCBI taxonomy): domain Eukaryota; kingdom Metazoa; phylum Chordata; class Mammalia; order Rodentia; family Cricetidae; genus Peromyscus; species Peromyscus aztecus. The sequence goes on from CABHPQ010162487.1 coordinate 10,558, forward strand.
GAGTAGAAAGCATTGTATTGGTTAAGTTCCAAGAATGGTTAAGTGCAGTATCTTCTGTGTTGCCTTGTTAGATTCTGCCACCCTCCTGGTATACATCTGTATCTTAATTAACTCATCAAAAACTGGAGGCAGGGACTAAATAACTTTCTTACTAAACCACAGAAGATTTGAAAATAACAGCAACAACAACAATCATTTGAATGTAATTTTCATGGCAAAGTATATATTTGGCAATTAATATCCTATTGCTGAAGCTATCCCATACCTTGCTAGCAAGGTACAAAGAAATCAAGCTAGGACGGAACTTGAATTTTCCTTTCTGCTGGCCTCCCTTTCACTTTGCCAAAAGATACAATGCAGACTCTGGGAGAGAAAAGAGATCAATGTTATTATCTAGCTGAGAGCCCTATAAAATACAATACTAACCATCCAGACAAGATGTGCCCACTATTACAACAGTGGTATGACTTTTATGAGAGTAGATTAACAAAGTGCCTCTGATTTGTTTTGAGGCGCATCCCTCAAGACAGAAGTCACACTTAGAACCCTAAATCTCTTTAAAAACTTGTAAATCTCTTTAAAAACGTGTGACTGTACAAGTTTGCACCCCTACCAGCAGTGGAGGAGTGTTCTTCTTACTCCACATCCTCTCCAACATAAGCTGTCATCAGTGTTTTTGATCTTAGCCATTCTGACAGGTGTAAGATGGTATCTCAGAGTTGTTTTGATTTGCATTTCCTTGATAATGAAAGATGGTGAGCAATTCCCTAAATGCCTTTTGGCCATTTGAGATTCTTCTGTTGAGAATTCTCTGTTTAAATCTGTACTCCATTTTTTAAATTGGAATATTTGACATTTTATGCCTAGTTTCTTGAGTTCTTTATATATTTTGGAGATCAGGCCTTTGTCAGATGTGGGGTTGGTGAAAATATTTTCCATTCTGTAGGCTGCTGTTTTGCCTTATTTACTATGTTCTTTGCTTTATAGAAGCTTCTCAGTTTCAAAAGGTCTCATTTACTAATTGCTGCTCTCAGTGTCTGTGCTACTGGTATTATATTAAGGACGTGATCTGCTGTGACAATGCTACTTCCCACTTTCACCTCTATGAGGTTCAGTGTAACTGGATTTATGTTGAGGTCTTTGATCTATTTGCACTTGAGTTTTGTGCATGGCAATAGATATGGATCTATTTGCATTCTTCAATGTGTCAACATCCAGTTATGCCAGCACCATGGCGGTTTCTCAGAAAATTGAGATTCAGTCTACTTCAAGACCCAGTCATACCTCTCTTGGGCATATACCTAAGGCATGCTCAATCATACCACAAGGATACTTGCTCAACTATGTTCATAGCAGCATTATTCATAATAGCCAGAACCTGGAAACAACCTAAATGTCCCTCAATCATAGAATGGATGAAGAAAACACAATACATTTACACAATGGAGTATTACTCAGTGGTTAAAGAAACAAAAACAAAAACAACAGCAACAACAACAAAAAACAATGAATTCATGAAATTTGCAGGCAAATGGATAGAACTAGAAAAAATCATTCTGAGTGAGGTAAGTCCAACCCAATAAGACAAACATAGTATATATTCACTCATAAGTGGATATTAGATGTAAAACAAAGGATAACCAGGTTACAATCCACAGCCCTAGAGGAGCTACATAACATGGATTGCCTTAGGAAGGCGAAACAGATAAGATATCCTGGGTAAACTGGGGGTGGGGAATAGAGGGGAGGGTATGGGGGATGAGAACATGATGGAACTGGATGGTTGAGTTGGGGGAGGGACAGAGTGGGAGAGCAATGAAAGAGATTATCTTGATAGAGTAAGCTATTACGGGGTTAGGGAGAAACCTGGTGCTAGGGAAATTCCCACAAATCCATAAGACTCCTTGCAATAGTGGAAAGGGTACCTGACCTGACATTCTCCTCTAATCAGATTGGTGACTACTCTAATTGTCATCATAGAACCTTCATCCAATAACTGACAGAAGCAGATGCAGAGATCCACAGCCAAGCACTGGGTCAAGCTCCTGGAGTTCAGTCTAAGAGAGAGAGAAGGGATTATAGGAGCAATGGGGTCAAGATCATGATGGGGAAAACCACAGAGACAGCTGACATGAGGTAGTAGGAGCTCAAGGACTGTGGACTGACAGCTAGGGTCCCTGCATGGGACAGAACTGGTCCCTCTGAATGTGGGTGACAGCTGTGTGGCTTGGCCCTTGGTAGTGGGACTAGGATTTATCACTGGTGCATGAACTGGCTTTTTAGAGCCCATTCCCTATGGAGGGATTCCTTGCTCAGCCTTGATGCAAGGGGAAGGGGCTTGGTCCTGCCTCAACTTGGTATGCCAGGCTTTGTTGACTCTCCATGGGAGGCCTTACCCTCTCTGAGAAGTGGATGGTGTGAGGTGGGGAGACAGGAGGAGGGGAGAGAGGAACTGTGGTTGATATGTAAAATGAAATAAAAATTAAAAAAAAACTTATGACTGAGGTCTTAGGCGGTATGATGAGACTTATTAGTGTTGTTTAGCTAAATTAACACAGTGTCAAGCTGCCTTCTAAATACTTATGTATACCCATATACAAATATTACTTTTAGTCTTAGTCCTAGTAGTATATCTTTGCAAAGAATAATGCTGAATGAAAAAAAAAATATGGCTGCTCCAGGTGGTGAGACTAATTGATGATTAATCAGTCAAGTGTTCATTCATGGAGAGGACATACATAGGACCTCCTCTAAGGCCCAGGGAACATGATGAAAGAGTGGACATAAATATATAAGAGGGAGATACAATCATGATCTCATAGCTTCAGCACCTGCTTGCAAAGAACTTGCACAATAGTGGCCTTGTCAACAGTCAATCATGATTTTGGAGTGGCCCACATAACATTATTCTTCTGTGCTGAAGTATTGTTTACTGATAGAGGGGAAGCACAGACTTTGTCTTCAATTTTTCTGATGAGCACACCATGCTCCAATGGATAGTTCCAAATAAATGGCTAATACAGTGGTCACAAAACAAAGCAAAAGACATGAACATGGGTCAGGAAAGTGTAAGGAGACAATAGGGATGGGCGTGACCTGAGAGAAGGTGAGATTCCCAATAATCATTGTCACAGAACAGATTGTATGAAATATTACAAAATATTTGAGCTATTGATTAATAGCTCAAACAAACTACTACATTGATACTTGGAATTTGAATGAAAATAACAGAACTCGTGGTGAGAAAGTTATTATCAAATAAGCACTCAACAATTTTCTATCCAGTGAAAGGATTTGAAGCAAGAAAACAGGAGGTCATAGAGTTCCAGTTAACTTCAGCGAAAATAGACACTCCAAGAAGGAGTGGAGATGAGAAGTTGCCTTCAAAGGATGTAATTAATTTTGTGTTAGTGTTTTCCCTCCTGATAATTGAAGGTCAGAAATCAATAGAGTAACATCAGCAGCTTTTAAAGGGATAAAAAAAATAAAAGGACAGTCTAAAAATACTGTACTCAGAAAGCCAACATCTCTGTGCACGAAAAAGAGAAAGTTTCTTTGGACATCCAAGAACAAGAAAATTATACAACCTAAACAGTCATACTAAAAACTTATTTAAACATCCACCCAGCTAGTGAAATTATGCATTGAAATAAAATTTTCAGTATAGGAAGCAAATGAAGGAAATGAATAAATTGTGATGAGCACTGAAAACAGAAAAAAATTATATAAAATAATTGTTCTTAATAAAATAAAAGTTCGTAAATGGACCAATTTAAGAGAAGATGTGAAGATACATATTTTATTTTGTAAAGAATGACAACAAGAAAAGTAACAATAAGAATATAGTAAAAGGGTCGATGATTTTCAATGAATAGTTCAAGCACATAATTTAGCATTAATTACTTGATGTAACTGTTTAAAACAGTAAAGCACTGGGTTCTTCGATGAAAAACACCACAAGGATGACTCCAGATTAGACTACTAGCAATAGCGGAGAGGGTGCCTGAACTGGCTTACCCCAGTAATCAGATTGGTGAATACCCTAATTGTCATCATAGAGCCTTCATCCAGTAACTGATGGAAGCAGATGTAGAGATCCACAACCATGCACCAGGTTGAGGTCTGGGAATTTAGTCGAAGAGAAGGAAGAGGGATTATATGAACAAGAGAGGTCAAGATCATGATGGGGAAATCTACAAAGATAATTAAACCAAGTTCGTGAGAACTCATGAACTTTAGACCTACAACTGTGAAGCCTGCATGGGACTGGACTAGGCCCTTAGCATATGGGAGAGGAGACAGTTGTGTAGCTTGGTCTGTTTGAGGGCTCCCTGGCAGTGGAATCAGTATCTATCCCTGGTGTATGAACTGGCTTTTTGCAATCTATTCCCTTTGGTGCGATGCCTTGCTTATCCTTGATGCAGCCATGAAGGGCTTAGTCCTGCCTCAACTAAATGTACCAGGCTTTGCTGACTCCCCATGGGAGGTCTTACCCTCTTGGAGGATGGGACTGGGGATGGGTAGGGGAGAAGGCTGGGGTGGGGAGCTGGAGGAGGAATGAGAGGTGGATACGTGGTAGGCAAAATGAATAAAAAAAAATTAAGTTAAAAAAAAGAAAGACATTAAATTCACCATCCACATAAGGTGGGTCACAACCCTGTTTAACTCTGGCTCCCAGGGGATCTAATGACTCTAACGTTTCCTCCAGGGACATTTTTACTAATGTGTTCATATCTACACACAAATGCAATTAAAAATAATAAAAATTAATCTTCAAAAAAGAAAATATCTAAGAGCATGGGTTGATCTTTTTATACACATTGACACTTTCATTACATTACATTGAAAAGAACTTGAATTGTCTTTAGCTCTTTGAAGGTTACCACTCTAGTAATCATAGTCTAAACTTACCAAGTTATCAGAGAAATTAAATGAATATTTTAACTGAAAAGTACAAAATGACACAAATACACAATAAAAGAACTAAAATGGAAAATAAATGTATTAAAATCATATTCTGTTTCACTGGAAATTCAAACTACAATTGATTTCTTTTCCTACACTGAACAAAGGATTAATTCAGTAACAATGAAGTAAATATTCCCCTGTTTTCCACTGTTGAGTATTTTTAAGCAAATTGTTTCTTTACTTTCTTGAAAATAACTTAGAACTATGTTCTATTTATCCTTAAATTACTGTATACTCTCTGACTCACTAAATTCACTTCCAGGACTCTGCCCTAGGGAAAATGTAGGAAAACACATCATGATTTAGAAGTAAGGACATCCATTGTAGTGTTCAGAATAATAAAGTACTAGTGAAAACTTTAGATACCGTGGAATAAATAAATTATGTCACAACCATATGGTAGGCCACCATTCAGTTATTCAATAATAACTTTTATTGTGAATCTTTCATATGTGAAAACATCACAATGTGATATTAACTTAAAAATGGTAAACTAAATTGCGTATATTATTGTTTCTTTCCAACACCTCACTAGTTGCTTGATGGCATGTGATCTGTCATTCTAAAGATGAAAATCTTTCTTCTTACACATACACCCCCCACAATAAGCTGTATAATTATATATATTATGTTATATATAATATGTAAAATTTATATTATTTAAAATATGTAATTACTTATGTAAAGTTATAAATTATATAGAATATAATTTATTCTATATGATATGTTCTATAGAAAATATAATAATATAGAGTATATATTACATGTAAATATATACTATATATAATGATAAAGTCTAGGTACTATATAGCATATGATATATACATAATTTTATAGCTATTCATGTAAGTATATGATTATATATGAGAAAGTATATCACTAAATATCAACTTATTAAAACATATGCATACACTTAATATATGATTTATTTATCATATGTAATTCCCCATTTTAATAAGATAGGTTTTATATGTTACATATTCTAAATTTGTGCACAATCCAAAAATCCCTTTCTGTATTAAATTAAATGATTGCTGACTATTACTGTTCACCATGAAAAGTTCCTTTTAAATTTGAAAGTAAGTTTTGTATTATATCTGTAAGCAGTAGAAAGCCAGTAGATACAACCACTACACCAGTTATTCATTATTATACTTAAAATGTACTTGCTCAGACATGTCTCAGTGATTAGGTTTCTTTGCGAAAAAAGTATTTTAATCAAAATTGAATATAATGGATAATTTACAATGACCATTTTCGCTAGCACTTCAGATGTCTGTAGGCCGTCAACCCATATATGTATCTCTCATTTTGTATATCTGTCTACATCTCTCTGCTAAGTGAAGATTTCTGAAAACTTCAGTGACTGTATGACAGGTGCATCATCTTCTTTCTTCTGGAGCTGTCGATTAAAAAAATTCCAATATAGGATTTGAGAAGGCTTTTATATAACTCTATTTGTTTTGAAAAAGTGTCTCTAAAGTAATCTATTATAAACCATGCAATTTTCTAAAAGCCATAGCTAGTTGCCTAGCAACATACTTGGTTATGTCATATAATAAAAGCGATATGATAAAATGCTAAATCCTCTCTAAGTAAAAGGACACATTTTACAGATGGAAATTTTCAAGTGATGGGACTTACACAAACAAAATAAAAGGATAGATAGTATACTAATTGAAAGTCATTTTCTTAATGACACAATATTAACATTTAAGACCCACTGTAAGGACAAGAGCTGTCTTTATCAGATCCCCAGGCTCTACCTAGTGCTTTGGAGGCACTCAGTGCATTAAGAGCTTTCAGTAAGAGGATGAAATTGCACATCTTCAGAGGGTACTTAATGGTGTTATGACATGCACTGAACACACAGGGTGCCTTAAATGAAACAGGAAGTATTTTAGTTTGTAAAACTTCTTTTTTTTTGAAATGTCAAAACTATTAGAGCAAGAAAAATTTGAAAGCTAAATTTAAGTCTAAGTATGACAATCAGAAAAAATATCTCTTGGACTTTTTTTTAATGTGTGTTCATTGCTGTTTTTTCTTTCCATCTGAGTTAGTTGAAAAAAAACACATCACTTATCTTTTTGGCTTTTAACACTTTCCTGATAATTATGAATATTAGAGATTGACCAAATCTGTCTTTTCCACTTCTATTAAAAAATATCTTCGATTTCTCTGTTTTTGACATGCTTCAACTTTCTCCTATTGTCCCTGTCCACCACTTGCAATTGTGGGTGACGGTGGTGGGTGGTGGAGGACAGGATATGATGGAGGCATTCATAAGCTATGGGAGATTCTCTCCTAAAAATTCACTTGGACTGAAGAAGTTGTCCTTCCTGATACCATTGCAAGCCTGGAGTTTAAACCCACACTACTCTAAGAAACTTTTGTTTTTGTCTGGCTTCTATTCCTTTGACACTTAATAGTTATCGACACACTGCTGTACATTACTTGTTTATATCCCAAGATGCTGTTATTATCAGCAAGGTGTGAAGATGACAGGCAGGGCAAATAACTGAATGTCAGTCATTTTAATGTTTCAGTCACTGACAAGTAACTTTCAGTTTGATGTTATAGCTGCTAGTAGGAGAACCTGTTTTTTAGTAAAGGGCCTACTATCCCTTCCTATCTTAAAAAGAGCTCATCATAACAGTCCTGGACTGGAGATAATGTTATGAATCCAAAGATAGTCGTTACAAGAGGCCTACATGCTTTCCCCCTGTAATCTAGGAGAGCATCCAGGGTGGAAGTGAGGCCAAACATGTGCAGATGCATTTATTTATTTATTTGTTTATTTATTTTTAAATTACACTCATGATATTAATCACATTTGTGGTATTCATAGATTACATTCACAGTATTCATTCAATTATATATATATATATATATATATATATATATATATATATATATATATTTTAATTTTAAATACCAAATGTCATTTATTGAAGGGGGGGAGGAGGTCTTAAATACAGGCTTACAGCACAATGGGGGGACCCCTGAGGGCAGAAGTTCGCTACTGATGTTTTACAATCTTGCTTCTAAGCAGATGCATTTTATTGAGACTCTTTTGTCTTTGGAGTCATGTTATGGTAAGAGTATTGAGGATGGTGCCATCAAAGGCATAAGTAAAGGTTTAATGAGGAAAGTGTATTGTGGGTTTGCTTTTATATTATTTTAGAATAAAATTAAAAATATTTGGGGAGCAACAGAAAGGTCCATCATCAAAGAAAAGATGTTTATGCAAAACATGATAGAAGTAATGTTTATTTTTTAACTTTTATTTGTTGCATTTTAATAATAATTCTTTCAAGAACCACATACCATTTTGTAAAGAGATTATTTAATTAGACATTGTAGTTAGCTGATCTCATATACAATCAATCATTATCCTTGGTACTCAAGGAGCCTATAAAAGTAAGAGGTATTATCACATAAAAATGAAGTGTGGATGAGGCTTAGAAGATGTCACATGAAGAGAACCTCCCTACCTGATATCTCCCTAAGTTGAGCATAAATGAGAAATCCATAACAACAACTCCTAAAAATGACAGCAGAGAAGGATCACATGGCAATGGTCACCAGAGGAGCAAGTATGGATCTCTATCTTGTATATTATATGTTATTGTTTGTTTGCACCTTTTCGTTCGTTCATTCGTTCATTCATTCATTCCTTCTTTCCTTCCTTCCTTTCCTCCTTTGCTTTTTGAGAAAACAGGGTGTCTAGTTCAAGCTGACCTCAAGTGGATTATGTAGCTGAGGATGACTTTGAACTTCATATCCTTCTGCTTCTGCCTCCTGAGTGCTGTAAAAAAGGTGTGAACCACTATGCTTGGTTTATGCAGTGCTGGGGATCCCATAAATGGCTACCATGCTGTGGGATGTTCTGTATGGCAAATGTGTTGCTAATAAAACACTGATTGGCCTGTGGGTAGGCAGGAAGTATAGGCGGGAATAACAGAGAGAATAAAAAGAAAAGGAAGGCAGAGGGAGGTTCTGCCAGGCAGCCGCCACCAGGACAAGCAGCTTGTAAAGATGCCGGTAAGCCACGAGCCATGTGGCAAGGTATAGATTTATAGAAATGGATTGATATAAGATATAAGGACAGTTAGCAAGAAGCCTGCCACGGCCATACAGTTTGTAAACAATGTAAGTCTCTGTGTTTACTTGGTTGGGTCTGAGCGGCTGTGGGACTGGCAGGTGAAAGAGATTTATCCTGACCGTGGGCCAGGCAGGAAAACTCTAGCTACACTACCAAATCATAGCCTCAACTCAAACTAAATCACCGATCTTTAAGCTAGCTGCCTCTACTAGACTTCAAGAATCTGTGTCCTTAGTAATTTGATCTTACTATCTGGGGTCTGATCACAGAAAGAATATATACTCATATTTTTGTTTGTTTGTTTTCTTTTTTTTCTTTGATAAAATTCTTTGACGTAGAAACTTACAGTGAGTGTTTTACTTTGAATGTTCCCTTCAAAACCCAGGTTAAATTCAATTGCCCTATAAAGATATTGAGGGGTGGGATCTTAGGGAAAATCAGGTGTGGACTATAATTAAGAATGGTTTTGTCATTGTGGAAGTACCTTGATAAAAGAATAAACTCTCTCAGGCGTTCTCTTACTACCATCATCTTACTTGTGTGTGCACACTTGTGCTTCAACTATGTTTTAATGAAGCATGAAGTCCTTCACCATATGTGAACTCTTTTCTTTAGACTTCCTGGTCTCCAAACTATGGGTTGAATAACATTTTATTGTTTATAATTTATGCAGTCTGTGCTATTATTTTATAGCTCCAGAAAGTGAATTTAGACAGTAGTATAGAGATTCTGGAGCATAGTATTTCTGTATACAGAGCTACATATGTCAAATAAGCCCCAGTTATTTAAGAATAATAGGGACTTGGAAGAGGAAATGATTATGTAGACACATCAGATTTTTTTTTAAATTAAAGCATCAAAATGTTGCTTGCTTACTAGATTAACAAACTACATGATCTAAAATCTTGCATTTGAGAGAAAGTTGAAAATGGTCACACAAGAAGACTTAACTTTTAGCAGCTATCTAGAGATTAAATTGAATAAGTGTAATGAAGTTAATTTCTAACTCAATTAAAATTCTTCCCCACATAATTTATACTATAATTAGATATATTTTTGACCACCACAAATTTACATGATGGAGGTTAGTTTGCTAGTGTTGTGATGTGAATAGTAATGGTTGCTTCAAGAGGTAAGGCCTAGCATTTCTGAGACATTGAGAATTCTACCACTAGAAAAGAGTGAATTAGCTTTCATGGACCCTGAGCTTGCTCAAGAGAGACTTGTTCTAAAAGTGAGCCAGATTACTGAGTTCTTCTCTGTCCAGCTTTGAAATACAACTTCTTCCTTCTGCATGAGCTCCCAGAATCATGACCTCATCAACCATGAAATGAAATGATATGGGCATCTTGCTTTTCAACCTTCAGAACTGTGAGCTAAACAATCCCGTTAGCTTGCCTCAGCTATTCCCTTCTATTAACTCTCAGTGCTTCAATACACTTTGCTTTTATGTAAATACACTGAATTTTAGAGTCCGTTTTGTTGAAGAGAATGTGGAAGAGCCAAAAGAGTAATATTAATTTATGACTAATAGTAAAATGAGACTTTATGTTGAAAATGAACTGAGAATGACAGTGAATGTGTATTTACTATCTACTATGCTTCATACATAAAATTGTGACTGGTATGATAACTGTTTACACAGGCCAGTTTTCTCATTCTTCACTTCCTGTTTTCTAAAGTGCTTCATAGACCTTAGAGTTTATTGTGGCTCCTCTGCATTCAGGAGTTTGTCATGGAGTAGTTTTTCCGGCCTTGGAGTTTATCCATCATTTACCTACATCCTCCCAGATGACTCGTAATCCATTAAGTGTTTGCTCTGAACTTTCATACTAACTTCAGTGTTATTACTCATTCTTGTCTAGTAATTGATGTCAAAAGTAGAACTTCACAGAATATGAAACTCCAATAATATAATTATACCACTCAGAGCTAGTAGGAGTTCTGGAGTTTCACAAATTTGGGAGAGGTATTTATATCAGAATCATCAAGGGAACAATGTCACAATTTTCTCCTACCCAAAGGGAGAAAGATTTAAACATAGTTAGAAAAAGACAGTAGTTGAAATTAATTTTGACACATCTCCCTTGATAAAGTCATTACTCCTCACTCTTGTTTAATAATACTATTACTAACATGTTCATAATATGTTTGCATAGACTTAATTCATTCAATAGATATTTATTTTGTATATCTTTTGTGCAATATGTTTTCCCATGAGTTGAAATGTAAGAATGAATAGAGTATTCTGTGGATTGGCTCTTATCGGGACTCTGAAGCAGTGATGAAAAAAACAAACATTGGATGTAATAGTGTTATTAAATTGATGAAGATGGGCTGGTGAGATGGCTCAGTGAGTAAAACTGCTTGCAACCAAGCTGGGTGAACTGAATTCGATCTCTGTGACTCATAGGATAGAAAAAGAGAATGGCCTCCTGCTACTCATCTTCTGACATGTTTTGGCATGTATAAGCAAGCACATACATACACTCACATGCACATGCATGTGCAGGCTAGCACATACATGCACACTCTCTCACACACAGAGAGACTAAATCAATGGTATAAAGTTTAACAACAATGATAAGGTAAGTGTTATATGGTTCTTTTACAGTATGACCAGGAAATACATGTGTGAGAAGCTTTTTCTAGTTGTTTGTAAAAAATTGAGTATGAAGTCATGCTGTGTAATGAGAAAGACATTTGATGAAGAAAAGGAAGCCAGGGTAAAATCCCTCATGTGATATGGTGAAGTATGCTGTCACAATGGTTAGGATGTCATGAGATAAACTAGGAATACTGCACATGGTGACTGATGTGAGAGGTGATGTCAAAGTGGTAATGAGTTATATACAGAGAGTTGTTCTGTAACTGGATTTTCAAACTATGTGTCCAAGAAAGCCATGCATGAATTTTAAGCTAAGGAAGATGGTTGTATATTTTGTTTGTGTTCTGACAAATACAACTTGCTTTGGTTTTTTGGCCCACATAAGCTTATAGAGAGAGGCAGGATTAGGAGGTGTGGCTTTATTGGAGTAGGTATGACCTTGTTGAAGGAAGTATTTCACTGTGGAGGTGGGATACGGTGTCTTCTTTTCTGAAGCTATGCTCAGTGTGACACTCAGACTCCTTTCTGTTGCCTGTGGATCAAGATATAAGGACTATCAGTTCCTTTTCCAGCACAATGTCTACCTGCATGCTGCCTTGCTTCCAGTCATGATGACAATGGACTAAACCTCTGAACTGTAAGTGAGGCACCCTAACTAAATATTTTCCTTTATAAGAATTGTCATAGCCACAGTGTCTCTTCACAGTAATAGAGAACCAAACTAAGACATGGTGGAAGGGGGATGTGACTTCTCTCTTGACTTCATTTTCTCAGTGAAATTTGAATTCCTGATGTCAAGAGAAAATTAGAAGGAAAGGTGAGAAGCTGAAAGTTGGGGAAAGAGCACACTTTGGTCAGTGACCTCCAAAAGAAAGAACATACTGAACACAGAAATTCAGTAGCATCTTTGGCTGGTCCTGAGAATGAGAACCCACCTGGCATTTGACTACAGGCATGTAAGAGGGACTAAGTTAATGCTGTCCTCCTCCCCCTCACTTTCTTGATCTCTACCTATAGGCTCAATTCAGAAAGAAATAAGGAAGGATATAGATAGATCCAACCCAGTGGCTCTCAACCTTTCTAATGCTGTGACCCTTTAAAATAGTTCCTCATGTTGTGGTGATACACAACCACAAAATTATTTTTGTTCATATTTTATAACTGTAATTTGCTACTGTTATGCATTATGATATAAATATATGTGTTTTCCGATGTTCTTAGCCCATCCTTTTGAAAGAGTCATTTGACCTCTAAAAAGGATTGTGACCCAAAGTTTGAGGACCTCTAATCCAACCTGATAAACAAGCATGAGGAAGATCCTTGGTAGAATTTTTGGGGTCACTTATGTGTACTATCATATCATCTACAAATACTTAAAGTTGGACTTCTTCCTTTCCATTTTTGGACCCCCTTGATCTTTTTGTGTTGTCTTATTGCTTGAGCTAGAAATTCAAGTACTATATTGAATAGGTATGGAGAGAGTGGATATCCTTTACTTGTTCCTAATTTTGCCTTCAGATATGTGGCAGGACACAAGATTAACTCAAAAAAATCAATAATCCTTCTATATACAAATGATAAATGGTCTGAGAAAAAAATCAAAGAAACATCACCCTTTACAATAGCCACAAATAACATTAAAATAATCTTGAGGTAACTCTAACCAAACAACTGAAATATTTGTATGACAAGAACTTTAAGTCTTTGAAGAAAAAAATTGAAGAAGATATCAGAAAATGGAAAGATCTCCCATGTTCTTGGATAGGTAAGATCAATATAGAAAAAATGGCAATCTTACCAAAAGCAATCTACAGATTCAATGCAATCTCGATAATTCCAATGCAATTCTTCACAGACCTGGAAAGAACAATACTCAACTTCATATGCAAAAACAAAAAACCCAGAATAGCCAAACAATCCTATACAATAAAGGAACTTCTGGAGGCATCACCATCCCTGACTTCAAGCTCTACTATAGATTTATAATAATAAAAACAGCTTGATATTGGCATATATCAGAACAGACACATTGATCAATGGAATCAAATCCAAGACCCTGATATTAATCCACACACCTACAAACACCTGATTTTTGACAAAGAAGTCAACATTATACAAGTCAACATTATGCAAAGAAAGCATCTTCAACAAATGGTGCTGGCATAACTGGATATCTATATGTAGAAGAATGCAAATAGATCCATATCTATTGCCATGCACAAAACTCAAGTCCAAGTGGATCAAAGACTTGAACATAAATCCAGTTACACTGAACCTCATAGAAGAGAAAATTGGAAGTAGCCTTGAATGCATTAGCACAGGATACCACTTCCTAAATATAACACCAATAGCACAGATACTGAGAGCAACAATTAATAAATGAGACCTCTTGAAAGTGAGAAGCTCTGTAAGGTGAAGGACACTGTCAATAAGACAAAAAGGCAGCCTACAGAATGGGAAAAGATCTTTACCACCCCCATATCTCATAGAGGGCTGATCTCCAAATATAAAAAGTACTCAAGAAACCGGTCCGCAAAATATCAATTAATCCAATTAAAAAATGGGCTAAAGAGCTAAACAGTGAATTCTAAACAGAAAAGTATCAAGTGACTGAAACACATTTAAGGAAATGTTCAACATCCTTAGCCATCAGGGATATGCAAATCAAAATAACTCTGAGATACCATCTTACACCTGTCAGAATGGCTAATTTCAAAAACACTGGTGACAGCATATGTTTGAGAGGATGTGGAGAAAGGGGAAATGCTCCTCCACTGCTGGTTGGAGTGCAAACTTGTACAGCAACTCTGGAAATCAGTATGGCAGTATCTCCGAAAATTGGGAATCAACCTACCTCAAGACCAAGCAATATCACTACTGGGCTAATACCCTAAAGATGTTCAACCACACCACAAGGACATTTGATCATCTGTATTCATAGCATCATTATTTGTAATAGCCAGAACCTGGAAACAATGTAGATGCCCTTCAACCGAAGAATGGATAAAGAAAATGTGGTACATTTATACAGTGGAGTATTACACAGCAGTAAAAACAATGTCATCATGAAATTTGCAGGCAAATGGATGGAACTAGGAAAAAAAATCATCCTGAGTGAGGTAACCCAGACCCAGAAAGACAAATACGGTATGTACTCACTCATAAGTGAATATTAAACACAAAGCAAAGGATAACTAGTCTATGATTCACAACCCCAGAGAAGCTAGGTAAAGAGAACACTAAGAAGGACACACATTGATCACCCCAGGAAGGGGAAAGGGTTAAAATCTCCTGGGTAAACTGGGAGTGGGGAGAGGAGGAGATGGGAAGTGGGAACATGAGGGCTTGAGATGGCTGAGTTGGGGGAGAGACAGGGAGGCAGAGCAATGAAAGAGATATCTTGACAGAAAGTATCATTAAGGGGATGGGGAGAAATCTGCAGCTAGGGAAAACCCCAGGAATTCACAAGATTGTCCCCAGCTAGGACTCATAGCAATGGTGGAGAGGGTTCTTGAACTAGCCTCCCCCCACCCACTGATATTGGTGTCTACCCTAACTGTCATCATAGAACCTACATTCAGTGACTGATGGAAGCAGATGCAGATACCCACAGCCAAGCACTTGACCAAGATCCTGGAGTTTAGTTGAAGAGAGGCAGGAAGGATTATAGGAGCAAGGGGGGTCAGGATCATGATGGGAAAAACCACAGAGATAGCTGACCCAAGCTAGTGGGAACTCACAAACTCTAGACTGACAGTTTGGGAACCTGCATGGGACTGCATTAGGCCCTCTGAATGTGGGTGACAGTTGCTTGGCTTGATGTGTTTGTGGGTCCCCTGCCGATGAGACCAGGACTTATCCCAGGTACATGAACTGGCTTTTAAACCCCATTCCCTATGGTGTGGTGCCTTACTCAGCCTTGATGCAGGGGGAGGGGCTAGGTCCAGCCCCAATTTGGTAGGCCAACCCCTATTGACTACCCTGCTGTGGGAATGTTCTGTATGGCAAATGTGTTGCTAATAAAACACTGATTGGTCAGTGGCTAGGCAGGAAGTATAGGCGGGACTAACAGAGAGAATAAAAAAGAACAGGAAGGCAGAAGGAGTCGCTGCCTGCCAGCCGCCACCAGGACAAGCGGCTTGTAAAGATGCTGGTAAGCCACGAGCCATGTGGCAAGGTATAGATTTATGGAAATGAATTAATTTAAGATATAAGGACAGTTAGCAAGAAGCCTGCCACAGTCATACAGTTTGTAAGCAATATAAGTCTCTGTGTTTACTTGGTTGGGTCTGAGTGGCTGTGGGACTGGCAGGTGAAAGAGATTTGTCCTGACTGTGGACCAGGCAGGAAAACTCTAGCTACAAATGGCGCCAGAACGTGGGGCAGGAATTTCCACTTAAAACCTGAGAAAGCGTAAAAAGAAAATTCTAAAATGGAGCTAAAACAGCTTCCTAGTTGTCTTTTTCAAGTTAGCTGCAGCATGCGGGTTTGAGCTACTTTTGGGTTCCTGCATGTGGGCTCGACCTGCAGTATGGCGGGAATGAGGCCTCTACAAGTGGCACATTAAGTTGCGTGGTGGATTTAGCCTTTGCTAGTACAAAACAAAACAAAACAAAACAAAAAAATAAGAGGTTTCTGGGCTAAACGCTGCTTTGATAGAAGCATAGACCCAGGAAGGCTCCCAGAGCTGGTGGTAAACTATCACCACCATGTTGGGAAGCTGAGGTGGGCGGAGCCAGCAGCCACAGCACCGTTGCAGTCTTAGAATGCTGCAGTTTAAAGTAATAGGTTCACAATAAGACAGATTCAGATGGAACAAGACTTTAAATGCTTTAAAATGTGTGTAAAAATGTACGTAGGCTTCAAAGAGAGAGAAAAAGAAATATAAAGTTATATAAAGAAATAGTTTTGAAAAACAAAGTCTTTAAAGAGACAGTAAAGGTAGTATAAAATATAAGCCACGTAAAGATGGATATCACACAGAGAATCTGTATTGTGTTGTCTTTGGGATTCTTAACTGCAGAGAGATATTTGATTGTAAAGGAAGCTGAGTTAAACCAATATGTATATTTTAAAGATACCTTGACTTCAAAATTTGGATGTAAAGATATGTTGCTTTGGAAAGGAAGCTCTGATTTTGTTTCCACAGAAAGCCAGAGGCTATGGATTTGTTCCAGATTAAAATACATCAGGTTTGACCAGCCAAGACCCCTTGAAGGTCTCCGATGACACCAAGACCCAGATGATCCAACATCCAGAACCGTTTCAAGGCAACTGGCTCAGACGATACACGCTCACGGACTACTCCATGATCCTAAAATTTTCTTTGTGTCCCCATAAGATACAGCGCCCCCCCTCCAGCAGGAAGCAGTAAGAGAAGCTACGCCCAAATTCCCAAATTATATGTAATTTACTTTAAGGTTAAAACCTTCCTTTTTGGAAAAAAAAGGGGGGGGGGGAGTGCTGTGGGATGTTCTGTATGGCAAATGTGTTGTTAATAAAACACTGATTGGTCAGTGGCTAGGAAGGAAGTATAGGCGGGACTAACAGAGAGAATAAAAAAAGAACAGGAAGGCAGAAGGAGTCGCTGCCTGCCAGCCGCCACCAGGACAAGCAGCATGTAAAGATGCCGGTAAGCCACGAGCCATGTGGCAAGGTATAGATTTATGGAAATGGATTAATTTAAGATATAAGGACAGTTAGCAAGAAGCCTGCCACGGCCATACAGTTTGTAAGCAATATAAGTCTCTGTGTTTACTTGGTTGGGTCTGAGCGGCTGTGGGGCTGGCAGGTCAAAGAGATTTGTCCTGACCATGGGCCAGGCAGGAAAACTCTAGCTACACTACCCAATGGAGGCTTTACACTCTATGAGGAGGGGATGGGGGGAGATGGAGGGAGTGGGAGAAGGGGATGGAGGGGGAACAGGGGTTGGTATGTAAAAGGAAAGAAATATTTCTTTTAGATAAATAAATTATAAAAAAAGACTGAGGGAGAGACAAATAAATATACTAAGTGTCTAAATAGCTGCAAACAAAATCAAATTCTCAATGTAATGGCTCAACAACACAAAATACACTTCTTTCTCACACATATTTCAAGTTGGTGGATGATTCTCCAATAGAGCAGGATTCAGAAACTTTTAACTATTTTTTTTTCCTTTCGACCAGCAAGCAATGAAAAAAGCCTCGCAAAGGCAAGACATGTTTTTCAATTGATTAAATTTATTTTTTGACAATTGCATCCATTTGCATAGTGCATTGTGTTCAGGTTAACCTCCATATTTTATTTTTCTTCCTTCCTTTTTGCCCCCAACCACTGGTTTCCTGTTCACATTCATGCCTTTTGGCTGTGGTCAGTGAGCCAATAATTTTAACAGGGAGTGTCTGAGTAACCGAGGGTTTGGAATTGCCTTTTGAAGATATGAAGGAGTGGGATCTTAGGGAGGATCAGGTGTGAACTATAATTGAGAACGGTTTGGTTGTTTTGGAAGTACCTTTATATACCAATAAACTCTTTCATGTGCCTTATGCCACTGCTGTCACACTTGTGTGTGCATACTTGTGTTTCCACAATGCTGCAATGAAACATGAAGTCCTTCATCATATGTGGCCTCTTTTCCTTAGAAGTCCCAGTCTCTAAAATTATGAGCTTAATATCTTCTATTGCTTATAATTTATATGGTCTGTGCTATTTTCCTCTAGTTCCAGAAAATTAAGTTAGACAGCAGCATAAACATTCTAGAACATAGTATGTCTGTATGGAAAGCTGCATATGTCAAATAACCCCTATTTATTTAACAACGTTAAGGAAATGGAAGAAGGAAATTATTATAATGACACATTAGAATTTTTTTATTAAAGATTTAAAGAGGTGTAAGGTCTAAAATCTTGTATTTGAGAGAAAGTTGAGAAGTCATCACACAAGAAGTTTTGTTTTTAGCAGATACCTGACAGATTAAACTGAATAAATGTAAGGAATTAAATTGCTAACTCAATTAAAACCCTAATCCTTATAACTTGTGCTGTAACTGGCTATATTTTGAACTTGAGGACCCCCATTCCTACCTCCTCAGTGCTGTATTAAAGGTAGGACATTGTCTATTTCTCCTCCAGAATCTATCAGTTGCTAACAGTTCAGGAGTGAATAATTAGTGCCTCATAAGCCTCTTGCCTGTTTATAGTTAATTTTTGACAGAGACAGTATTGTACAGGTCCAGTACAGGCAGCTGCAGCTACTGTGAGATCATATTTGCAATAGCTATGTTATACCTAAATTGGTAATTAACATCCCTTCTCTCTAACTTCTTCTTTTAACATCCTCTCTGATTTCTATTCTGTAATGCTCTCTGAGACTTAGAGGGGTGATATAAATGATGTAGGGATGTACACTCAATCATTATTTAGTCTAAGCGTCTTGAGCAGTCAGGAGTCTCTGCATTCGCTTCTGCTCATTTCAAAGGAAAGCTTCAACAACTAAGGATGCAAGTAGCATTTGTCTTTGAATATGCATATAAGTATTCAGACAGTCATTTGGTGTCATATCAGTTTAGCTCAACTACAGTATTGAGGTTACTGGCAGGCTCTATTACCTCTCCAACCATGGATTTTTTTTTATTGAGTGTAGAGTCCCAGGCATGTGTTCTTTCCTGTAGAGATCACCTCAGATCTGATTCAAGGGTGGTTGGTTGTCTGAAAATAGTTATGCCACTATTGAACCAATGGGCATATGTAGCTAGAGTTTTCCTGCCTGGCCCACGGTCAGGATAAATCTCTTTCACCTGCCAGTCCCACAGCCGCTCAGACCCAACCAAGTAAACACAGAGACTTATATTGTTTACAAACTGTATGGCCATAGCAGGCTTCTTGCTAACTGTCTTTATATCTTAAATTAATCCATTTCTATAAATCTATACCTTGCCACATGGCTCGTGGCTTACCGGCATCTTTACATGCTGCTTGTCCTGGCGGCTGCCTGGCAGAGCCTCCCTCTGCCTTCCTGTTCTTTTTATTCTCTCTGTTAGTCCCGCCTATACTTCCTGCCTAGCCACTGACCAATCAGTGTTTTATTAGCAACACATTTGCCATACAGAACACTCCACAGCAGGCATATGATGCCTGGAAGTTTGACACTGTGGTTCATAGAGTTCACAGCTGTGTGAGACCATCAGTATAATTTTCCCCTCAGCAAGCTGCATAGGGCCTTCTGGAACCATGTAGACTGACTGCCAAGGCAGAACTTCTAGCTGAGTTTAGATTTACTTTCTCCGTACCATTCAAACTACGAGTGTGGTGTTTTCAGTAAACCATTCTTAATCATCCGGTCTTGGTTAATACTCATGAGGAAGGACAATAGCCTCTGTAGTTTTGGAGACTCTTGGGGGCTCCCTGACCAACAACTCATAAGAAAGTATCTCACATCTGGTGCTGTGGTTTTGTTTGATAAACAATGGCCTGTAGGGGCAGCATTATCCATCCATGTAAGATATTTCCAGACTGTTTTTTTTAACTTATAGGGCCTACAAAGCAGTAGATCTCTGCATTAGTTATATTTCTACTGCTGTGATAATAAATTACCATGACAAATAGCAATTTAAAGGCAAGTTTATTTTTACTTAAGCTTCCAGAGAGCTAGAGTGCATAATGGTGGGGAAGTCATGGCGGGAGTAGGAAACTGAGAGATCACATTTAAACCACACATTTGAAGCAAACTTTCTAAATATGATGAAAAGTGAAGTTATAAATAAACAAAGCATGCCCGAAGTTATCTACTTCTTCCAGCAAGACTCCATCTTCTAAAGATTCCGTAATCTCCCCAAACAGTTCCACAAACTAGTGACCATGTATTTAAACACATGAACTAATGGTGGTATTTCTCATTTAGACTACTACAATTTCCATACGGACTTTTCATAGATTCTGTTGATTATTTCTCTGTCCTAATCATCTTGTTTCTCATATTTTTCCACCCACATTCCTGCTTGAACTTTGCTGCTACCATAATTTCCCTTATTTACATTCATCTAAATTATCTTCTAATATTCTATTCATATTCTAATAATTATCCTTTCATTCTTTATGGCAACCCCCCAGTTGTCATTCTAGTTCTATAGTTCTCCCAAGTGTTCTAGTTAAATGTATAAAATGAAAGAATAAAAGCTAAGTAAAAATGTACTGAATGAGGCTCAGTATACTTTTTTCAAATTCCATCAATTAACTTGTAAATTTCATTTTTATAGCTTAACAGTATATATATATATATATACATATATACATATATAGTTTTATTGTGTATATGTAGTATGTTTTATTATCTATTGATCAGTTGATTGACATCTAGGCTGATGTTCACAAGGCTTGGAGTTTGTTCTCATGTTTATCAAACCAAGAATATGTTAAAAATGAAGGTTAAAGTTTTTGTTACCGTAAGAATATTTTCCTTACTTATTGAAAAAAGTCAAGCTGGAAAGCTTATACCAGATCAGAATTAACACTTTCAAGATTTCAAGCACACAGGTTATACCCTTTCTACTTAAAGAAGGAAATAAAGTAAGTGAGAAGCATTTGAAGTCTCTTCTCATTCCTTCTCTTCTTACATTCTCAGGAGAAATTTTTGAGCCTCTGATAATAAAAACAAACAAGCAAATAAACCTGTAGAAGACTGAAAATTGAGAGATTATCAGAAGTTCGACTGTAAGGGGTATAACATTTTAGGATGAAAATAAAATTTTCAGATGAAAATAAAGGGGATTTTTGAGAGGGGGATTAGAAAAATATTCAGAATATGTTCATGTTTATCTTTGACACATTAAACAGTGATACAATAGCAGAAAACAGGTATCAGTAGGAACTGAGAAATTTGGGAAAATTGTGCTACTTAAATAAGTTGACTCTGAGGTCCATGATTTTGGAACTGATTTGATGTGGAGAAGAGGGTACAGATTCTTTTTTCTATTTGAAATGCCTTCTGCGTTCAACCATTTTCTCCTGTTTATTTTCCCCCATACATTCTTTTCATGTTATCCAAGTATTCAGAATTAAACTTTGTAGTTCTTTCTATAGGAAAGACTTCTCAGATGAGTATCATAATGGTTCACAAAGATACTGGTATCCTTGCTTTTCAAGACAAGCTCTTACTGTGTTATTTCATTATCACAGTTCTGTCCTGGTAGACTATGGGCTGCTGGGATCAGGGACTGCTCATCTGATCTCCTTAGCTTTTAGTATTTGGTTCAGGATTCAAACTCATTAGAGTCTGGTCCACAAATAAGTTTCAAGCACATGTTAATGTGTTTTTGGAAAGATGATGGTTTGACAGACTGTTAGTTGTTGCTGGAGAGCTTCTCTCCAGCTCCCGAGTCCCGCCAGTCTCCAGCTACAAAGTCCTGCCAGTCCCAGAGCCCACTTACAAAATAAACACACAGACTCTTATATTATTTAAACTGCTTGGCCATTAGCTCAGGCCTATCATTGTCTAGCTCTTACTCTTATATTTAGCCCATTTCTATTAATCTATACTTTGCCACGTGGCTCATGGCTTACTGGTACCTTACATCTTGCTTGTTCTGGTGGCGGCTCCAGGCAGTCTCTTGCTCCACCTTCCTGTTCCCTCAATTCTCCTCTCTGTTAGTCCCGCCTATACTTCCTCTCTGGCTACTGGCCAATCAGTGCTTTATTTATTAACATATTTGTCATACAGAACATCCCACAGCAGTTAGTGTTAGCAGTCACCAGTACAAAGTGGGCACAGATTCAAGAGGTGGAGAAAGAGCTAAAGTTCACTTAGCTTGGTGTTGAGTTCAACATTTTAGTCATGTAAGTGGATCAGTCCTTGGTGTGGAAGGTGCACTTTAAATGCATTGTAAAGTGTTTAGACTTCAACCATTGGAAAAGAATCTATTAAAAAAGATTGGAGAGGAGTGAACTGACAGGTATGAGAAAAGCTAGAAGAGGCATTTAGACATGTATACACAGCAGCTACTATAACTAATATCCCCCATCACTAGAAAAGGTACTGGAGCACAGGAAGTGTGGATGCTGCAGCTTCACAACTTCCGGTTTGTAACCTAACAATATGGCAGTGCCAATGCTTAGCCACTTTCAAATACATAGAAAACTACTTCCACTGTTCTTATTCATATTTATGTGAATCTGTGCACTATAATTTTGGCAGAGAGGAAATAGCCTGAGACCTTAGTGACCAATCATTTAAATGCACATCTGAACCAAATGAAAAGCCGAGAACTCAGACTACAAAATGTTACCTTGGAATATTTTTACATACATTAAGTTGAAGTGGTTTCAGGCTAATTTGTGTAACTTACTGGTGCAATGCAACACAATTTGTTAGGCTGAAAGCCAGTGGGCTTTTTTCTTCCCACTGGGAACCTATAAACGACAAAGTGATGATTTAGATAGTATATTTGTAAAATTAATGGAGATAATCTTTTTTTGTTTTATTTGTGTTAAAGTACTGAGAACTGTATTTCATTTTCCCTTTTAAATAACTAAAAATATTTCTTTGATATTGGACAAGCAAAATTCAATTCCTCATACAGCATTCTAAATGTTAATCAGAGACAAAGGCGGCACTGGCCAGCGAGGGCTTTGCTTTAGAAACTAACATTTACATTGCACTTTTCATTTGAAAAGCCATTTGGAAACATAAATTAATCTTTACAACACTGCTGAGAAGTAGTTAATGGCAGGAAGGATGATCATTACTCCCATATTACAGATGAGTAAAGCTAACTGCAAGCTTAGTGACCAAATTAAAATTATTACTCATGTGTCAAATCATTTATGACTATCCCCATCTGATATTTCATGCTTCAAGTTTTTAATGCATAATCATCTCTTGGTTGGATAAACGCATTGCTCCCAGGTCTTTATGAGAAAAAAGTGCTGAAGTAATAAGACATGCACATAGAGTTTGGTCAGCACATGAAGGAATATCATTACCTTCTCCTGAGCACACAGGTGGTGACAAAACATACATCATTGACATCCCTCATCTCTTCTCTGTGCAGACATCATATTCAATTAAGCAAAGAGCTCTCTGTCAACAGACTTGACATGCTCACCTAGGGAATGTCACAGCCTCCCCTGAAATCAATATTCAAGTTATGATAGACTGACAGTTTAGCAGATGAGTGAGCATCCCTTGATTTTTACCTATTTTTGCTACAGAACTAAGAAATGTGCTTTAAGTGTGAACAAATATACTTCCTTAAGTTTGAGTGACAGAGCTGTGGGATGTAAATAGGGGGCATATTACAGTGCATCAAAGGACACATTAACAAAGTTCTGATCAGAGAGAAAGGAATGAAGTCCTATCTCAACTGGTATGATAAAGTTGACTCTTGGTGATTTAGAAAGCTACATGGTCACATGTAAGGAGTTACTCTGGGAAGTCATTTCTGGGAACCTTTTGTGTGATAAACATCTCAAAGATCTACAACTTTCTAATATTTTGACAAATTTCCTTTTCTTCCTGAATCTACAAAATGATTCACAAGCCGACTCTATGAATGGGAAAGGAAACATTTTAAATGTTTAGAGGGAAAGAGTAAACAATAGAGGTACCAGAAAAAAATTAAAAAACAAGTTGCCCAATTTCAGAAGTTTTGACACATGTAATTCTGTGACAAAACCTTTCTTTTGTGTGGAAAGTATCTTTACTGACAGAATTTTATTTTCTTATTCTCTTCCCCACCATTCTGTTCTCTGATTTTCCTTTAAGGTTTAAATTTTCTTGGGGATCTTACGTGAGCTACCTCTCTTTGGGCTACCGTACTTGTGAATGAAATGGTAAAGGTCAAAATGCACGGACCTAATGTACATGCTGAGGTCAGGGTTAACTGGGAAAGCCCATTGGAACTCTGAGCATGCAAGGAAATTGTACTGTGAGTTCTGCCAAATTGAAAGAATGTCGTTTTGTTTGTTTTGATTTTTGTTTTCATGGTGGTTTGGAGAACAGAGCTTTA
>CABHPQ010162488.1:0-20000 GCA_902168405.1 Peromyscus aztecus
TGTTTATTCCTTGTTGGTGTGGGTCTCCTCATGACTGGGATGGCTGGTTGAGGAAGGTATCCAGGCCACCCCTGTTCCGGGATCAGGGTGCCTGGGAATGTGAATTAGGAAGCTGTGTTCTGCCTGGTGAGAAGAGAAGCAAAGATTCCATCTCTTGTTTTGCATGGGAACCTGCTCAGGGCATAAACCTCGTGAACGTGACCCGCATGGAACCCGCTGGAGAACAGCTGTGGTTTGTCCATCAGTCACAAACTTGCTGTGAATGTTCCTGTCACTACCGACCTGCATGGGGTATTTGTGTGGAAGGAGAAAAAGGGAAAGTGATAACTTTTGAATTTTATTTTTCTTTCAGAAATCCTCAAGGCTTTTGGTACATTTACTAGAATTCACTGTTCGGGGCTCACTTTGAAAGAAAGTGAATTAAAGAACTTAGTTTCAGTTTCCACTTCATGAATTCAACTCCTCCGCCTGTAATTATGGCATCAGACCAGAGGAGTAAAGCACAATAAAACAGCCTGTTCCTAAATGCTTGTGAGCACAGACCCAAAGGAAAGGCTTTCTGAGAAATGAAAGCACTTAGAAGAAGCACGGAGCCGGAGGTCTGTGGACGGGATTCCCCTCGGTGCTGTAGGACCTTGCTCTGCCGTCTGTCAGCAAAGCCTCCGGCTTCATAGTTTGGACTTGGCACTTACTGTGTGCCCTGCTCACACGCTTCCCAATGACCCAGCTGTCTCTTCCATCACCGCAGCCGGAGGGAGCCCGGGGCAAAGGAAGTGCTGACAAAGGCGTGAGAGATACAATCATGTTTGGGAAGGCTGACTGTAGCTTCTGGGTGGCTCATTCCAGTGGTTCTCAACCTGTGGGTCGCGACTCCCTTGGAATCACATATTGGATATCCTGCATACCAGATTTACATTGCGTTTTGCAATAGCAAAATTGCAGCTATGAAGTAGCAGTGAAATAACTTCGATTGCAGGTCACCGCAATATGAGGAACTGCACTACAGGGTCACAGCATTAGGAAGATTGAGAAACAGTTTGTTTTCCTTTTTGGTTTTTCGAGACAGGATTTCTCTGTGTAGCCCTGGCTATCCTGGAACTCGCTCTGTAAACCAGGTTGGCCTTGAACTCAAAGATCCACCTGTGCGCTGGTATTAAAGGTGTGTGCCACCACTGCTTTGAGAAGCATGGTTTTAGACCATGCAGTGGTTAGTTTTTATTCTGGTGCTGGGGATCCAAACCAGAACCTTAGACATACTAGGCAGGTGCTCTACCACTGAGCTGTGTCATATCCCCAGCTCCGCCACCCCCAGGTGGGAAATCCTCTGGATGACCCAGTTACCGCTAGTGCCATGTGTTAGCTTTTCTGCAGAGTTCCCAAGCTGTAGACGCGTCAGCACTAGCACTGAGCACCTCAATCATGCAGCATTTGCTCATAGGAAAGGGCTAATATTGGTAAGCCGGTTTACCTACAGGATAAATAATAGCACACGGCGAATTTACAAAGCAGTGCACTCTGGCTCCTATCCTGAAGGCTAAACTAAGGGGGGACAGGAAGATAAAATCTTACAGATGATAAAATCACACAGAAAACTCAAAAGTAACATAAAAAAAAAATCTAGTTAGAGACAGTTGGAAGGTAGTATGCTGGGGACATCTACATGAGTAGCAAATAATTTTAAGATGTTATAAAAATAATTTAGAGTAGCAACCATACCTATGAAAGTCAACAAGCAGGAGGCAGAACTTGTTTACACCAAGTGTAGACGAATCTAAGATGCTATCAAATAACATTGAGCTGAACATCTCATGCTTTCCCGTTTGACCAAGTTCCACAGCCAAAAGTCAAATGGCCTCTTGTCTGGGCATGTGTGCTTATACGGGTGGCTGCAGGCACTCCGTGGGAATGTGCTCACTGTCACTGGACTGATGGCAACTTTTATGCTAATGTTCCAGTCACTGCCAACCCTGTGTGAGGGATTGGAATGAAAAAGGAAAATTACAACTTTTAATATTTGTTTTTTCCTTTCAAAAATTCTCTCAAGGCTTTTGGTACATTTACTTTGCGAGCATTCACCATTCTGAGCTCACTCTGAAAGAAAATAAGAGTTAAGGAATTCAGTTGCGAGCCAGGCCTGGTGGCACATACCCTTAATTCCAGCACTCAGGAGGCAGGTGGATGGATCTCTGTGAGTTTGAGGCCAGCCTGGTCTGCAAATATCCAGGATATCCAGGGCTACACAGAGAAACCAAAGCCAAAAAAAAAAAAAAAAAGCCCTTAGTTTCCATTTCCATTCCCATTGATTCATCATACCACACATTTAAAAGCAAAACACAGGGGCTGGAGAGATGGCTCAGTGGTTAAGAACACTGGTTGCTCTTCCAGAGGTCCTGAGTTCAATTCCTAGCAACCACATGGTGGCTCACAACCATCTGTAATGAGATCTGGCACGCAGGCAGAACACTGTATACATAATAAATAAATAAATCTTTAAAAAAAATAAGCAAAACACAGGATAGTGTTTACGTTGGATTTGGACAAGCTGAAGGGATAGGGTACCAAACAATTATTTAATGCTCTTGATTTGGGTGGAGAGCGCATAGACCTTCATGTTACAAACATAAGTATGCAAATGTATGGGTCAGGGACAGGAGTTTAATGTGTCAGTAAGTAAAATGACAAGCCAGTCTGCACACCAGAGTTGTAGTAAACAGTGATGCCGGGTGAGGCCGAATGCATCTGTAATTGCTTCACTCAGGAGGCTGAGGAAGGAGGACCACTGTGAACCTGAAGCCAGCTTGGGCATATAATGAGTTTTAGACCAACCTGGGCTTCAGAATGAGACCCTGTCTCAGAAACCAATAGTCAATAAAAATAAATAATAGTAGCTACAAAGTTCTCGTCTCAGGGAAACAGCAAGGCAGGGTTTTATTTAGATTCCCAGTTCCTTCTTAGAAGAGAGGAACCAAGGAAAGTACACCCTAGCCATGTGGTGGTCATTCACCCCTTTAATCCCAGAACTCAGAATGCTAAGGCAGGGGGATTGCCACAAGTTTGAGGCCAGTCTGTAGAACAAAGTGAGTTCTAGGATACAGAGTGAGACCCTACAAAAACAAAGCAAAAAGTGTGTCATAATCAAATTGTGCCAGCATTTTCCCGGGTCATAACATTGTAAGAACTCGGAAGTTCCTAGCACTACCGTCGATATTAAGCTGTGGTGATATTTGACTCAGCAAAGTGATTGAAGGGCTTAAATCACCGTGGTATTCAGAGAGCATCAGAGAACTAAGGGGGAGAGCCAGAAGATCATGGTTAATGATATAAATGTAATAACTGAAATGGGAGGAGATAAAGCCGGAGGCCAGGCGGAGAGCAGGTGACGGGAGCTGGTCCTCTTCGCCCTTTCCAGCTCCCCCACCCTCTTACTTTGTTTGTCTCCCCCTCTCCCCTTCTTGAACAGGAAGGCTGTGGCTTAAGATGTTTTGAAAAATCCCAGCATAGGGAATCTCAGCACATGAATAGTTGTTAATTCGGAGTATGAAATGTGTCTGGTTTCCATATTAGTTATCCATGTAAACTGCTTAGTGTTAGAATTTATTAAAAATCATACAGTAAAATCAACATTTACTGCATGTTTTCACCTGTGCTGGGCTGTACTGTTTTATTTCTTCAATTTATGAAAGACTTAGACTGTTTTAAACAGCTCAGTGATGTTCCATAGCAAGATGCCAGTCTAAACCCAGGCAGACGAATTCCAGAGCCTCACAACCACACTACTGTACGTCTGTATTGCCTTTATTACCTGCCTCTGTCGGCAAGGAAAATCGGTGACATGAGTCTACAAATCAGGACATTGGTTATCTCACTTTAGAGTCGTGAACTGCCCCGAGGAAGCAGCAGTTCTCTTGTTCAGTCTACCTGACCAGGGTCGACAGGAGTGCACGTCCCGCAGGGACTTTAAGAAAAGACGATACAGCTGTGAATTTGAGAAGATTCCTTTTTCAACAAGGAATTTTTTACTGGAAGTTGTTGCAGAAGTCAAATTTCTGAAAGTTGTTGCAGAAGTCAAGATGATAATGCATACACTGATTATAAATGAAAGAGCTCATAATCAGGTAGCAGTGAACAGAAAAATTTTAAAAATACGGTGTGGCAAGATTGTCTCCAGCTAAGACTCGTGGCAACGGTGGAGAGGGCGCTTGAACTAGCCTTCCCCTGCACTCAGATTGGTGTCTACCCTAATTGTCATCATAGAACCTACATCCAGTGGCTGATGGAAGCAGATGCAGAGGCCCACAGCCAAGCACTTGGCCAAGATCCTGGAGTCCAGTTGAAGAGAGGGAGGAGGGACTATAAGAGCAAGGTGGGGGGTCAAGATCATGAAAAACCACAGAGATGGCTGACCCAAGCTAGTGGGAGCTCACGGACTCTGGACTAACAGCTGGGGAGTCTCAATAATGATTATGGTCCAGCCTTAATAATCTTCTTCCCAGGGGCCCCGGAAAGAAGCTACGGATGGTGAGAATTATTTTCGGGAAATGAGTCTAAGAACACGGAGCTCTTAGTCCGTCTACTTTATTCCTCTGGGATAAGATTCTATCTACACAGCTTTAGTTCTGTTCTCATGCCTAGCTCCTTTCTTACCTGATTTCTCTCTACTTTTATCTGCCATCCCCTCTAAGTTCTGTCTTAATTCTCTCATCTAGTTCTGCCCCATCTTGGTCTTTCTCATCTCGTTCTGGCTCTTCCTCATCTTCCATCTCATTCTTTAGTTCTCCATCTAGTTCTCCAGTCAAAATCCTCCCTAAGTCCGAGGTTTACGGTTATATACCCATGCAATAGCAGTGCTCTAGCTAAAGCAAGGTCACCAGGCTTGAATTCCTACAGAGTCATAAAGGCAGACAAGAGATTTCTTCAGGCAGAGACCATCAGTTCTTTTACAACCCAAAAGGGGAGTGGTAAAGGAGGAGGTCAACAGAGAGATAAGATCGGTTAATATATCAGAAAAAGGGAATTTATGTGCTCAAACTACATTCCTAGAGGTGGTTAGGTAAATATAAGTGAATACATACAATATTTATCTTTCTGGGCCTGGGTTACCTCACTCAAGATATTTTTGTCTAGTTCTATCCATTTGCCTGCAAATTTCATGATGCCATTTCTTTTTAACAGCTGAGTAATACTCTATTGTGTAAATGTATCACACTTTTTTTATCCATTCTTCTGTTGAAGGACATCTAGGTTGTTTCCAGTTCCTGGCTATTATGTACAGAGCAGCAGTGAACATGGTTGAGCAAGTTTCCTTGATATAGGATGAAGCATTCTTTGGGTATATGTCCCAAGAGTGGTGTAGCTGTAGATCAATTCCCATCTTCCTGAGGAACCACCATATTGATTTCCACATTGGCTGTACAAGTTTGTACTCCCACCAACAATGAAGTGTTCTCCTTGCTCCACATACTTGCCAGCATGAGCTGTCACATGTGTTATTGATCTTAGTCATTTTGACATGTGTAAGATGGATCTCAAAGTAGTTTTGATTTGCATTTCATTGATGGCTAAGGATGTTGAACATTTCTTTTAAGTGTTTCTCAGCCAGTTGATTTTTCTCTATTTCTAATTCTTTATTTAGATCTGTATCCCATTTTAATTGGATCATTTATTTTTGGTATCTAGTTTCTTGATTTGTGAATATGTTGGTTTGGAGAGGTCTTGGAGTTTGTTTGTGGATCTTCTTAGTTAATATCTGTGGTGATTTGAATGAAAATGGCCCCCATAGGAAGTGGCACTATTAGGAGGTGTGGCTTTGTTGGAGTAGGTATGACCTTGTTGGAGGAAGTGTGTTACCCTAGGGGTGGGCTTTGAGGTCTCATATATGCTCAAGCCATGTCCAGTGTCTCAGTTCACTTCCTGTTGCCTGTGGATCAAAGATGTAGAACTCCCAGCTCCTTCTCCAGCACCAGGTCTGCCTGCATGCTGCCATGTTGCACCTTGACCATAATGTAATAAATGTCTGAACTGTAAGTCAGCCCCAATTAAATGTTTTCCTTTACAAGAGTTGCCATGGTCATGGTGTCTCTTCACAGCAACTGAAACCCTAACTAAGACAGAAGTTGGTACCAGAGACTGGGGTATTGCTGTGATAGGCCTGACCATGCTTTTGTTTGAAGGAATACGAACTTTGGGACTGGATTGGAAAAGCAGTTGAAATGCTTTAAGCACTGCTTAATGGGCCATCCTAGTAGGAACATGGAAGACAGTGGTACTGAGTGTGATTTGAACTGTGGGCCTGGCTCAAGAAGTTTCAGAGGAGAAGAATTTTAGTATGTTGGCTAGAGATTGTGTTTGCAATATTTTGGTGAAGAATGTGGCTGCTTTTTGCCCTTGTCTGAAGAGTCTGCCTGAGGCTAAAGTGAAGAGTTTTAGATTAATTCTGTTGGCAGAGGAAATCTCAAAATAGCCTAGTGTAGACTCTGTTGTGTGTTTATTACTGGTCACTCTGATACAGATTTATAATGAAAAGGAGCAAGCTGAGAAACTAAGAATATAAAATGTACAATTTGCCCTTAGAGTCCCACGTCTACCAACGAGTTCCCATGGCCAAAAGGTCCTACAGTCCCTCAAAACAGCGCCACCAGCTTGAGACCCAGTGTTCAAACGAGAGCCTTTGGGCGACATTCCACATTCAAGCGCTGGTCTTTCAAATTTCAACCCCTCAGTGTGTTTCTCAATCCCTGTCTGTACTCTGATGACTTTGGTCCTTAGCGTTTTCCTTGATTCCTTGCCTTAGTTTCTATTGTTCATCTACTCTGTCCTTCACTCTATGGCATATTTCTCATTTTCCTTCTATTTTTATCATTATCCGATTGATTTAGCCCTTTCTGTTATGAAAAATGCACATATAACTTGCCATCTTAGCCACTTAAACGGTAGAGTTAATTGGCATGGCAGTAAGTACATTCCTAGCACAGTGCTGATGCCCCGCCCCCTCCCCCAGCCCGGGCCCCACCCCCATCCTGCGCTCTTTTATCTCAGACACCTGTGCCCATGACACAGCATTCTCCTCTTTACCCTGTCTCACAAATCCCTACCAACCTTGAATCTGTAGATACACCAGATCATAATCCTGAAATATTTCCATTTTCCAAATGTATATGTGGCTATATACTAGTGCTGTAGTTAGTCAGAGGCTCTGACATAAGAAAAAAAATGAATTTAATTGTTAGCTGAAGAATCCACAGGAAGGCTAGCACAGGGCTCTGAGACATTTCAACTTGTGACTTCTTTATGCCCCAGAAATGTTTATGTGACCCCAGATGCATAGTTGTATAAAATAAGCATACAAAGCAGATGCTCATAAAATATCATAAAGAATGTATTTTTAAAATAATCATTTGGTGCACATATAATTTTGCTATTTATGAAAGATAAGAGCAGACTTGCTTACGAATGGAAATGCATGTGGTACTTCTTTTGACATAAAGCATCCAGTCTTGGCTGGATCCAGTCTTGGCTGGATGCTTGATACTGGAGGGAGTGTGACGTCTTCAGTACATTTCAAAGTCTATTGATGAGTTTATTTCATAATTGTCAGTGTTGAGGACAGACACTGCCCTGCATAGTTATATAAACAACATGACATGTATTTAGGGCATTTCAGGAATTGTTGGAAATTCTTCCCTAATCCTCAGCTAAAATGAATTGATTTATTTTTAATGAATCTCAAGTCAGCAACTCAAAAAGCCCTCCTCTTTCAATGCTGCGGATTGAACCCAGCCTTGCACATTAGAGGCAATTGCTCTACTATTGAGCTATATTCCCAGTCCTTTAAGGGAAGTTCAAAAAACCCAGAATATTCTAACACAATCCAACACAAAGATACAGTAATTTGATACTTTTATATACTGAGTGATGACAGTATGGAAAAATGAAAACCCCTTTTCTTCATAATTAAACAATAAGGTTTCTGCAAGAGCAGGAACCTTTGTATGCGCAGTAAAAACACCTCCATTTGTTGCATACGCAGTGGCCTCCGATCTGAGTGTTTCAAACAGGATTCATTGCATGTCATGGTGTCATGGCATGCACAGTGCAGTGTATGCATTGTGCACTCAGAACCGAGGTTACAGTGAGGTCCTGTAATGCAGCATAGGCAAATACAACATGGGCAAAAGCTGCTACAGACACCGTGGACTAATGTGTTTGATTTTTGAATGAATTTTTGGTTGTTGTGAGTTCAGAGGTCTTGTACTGTTGCCAGGTTGGGTTTTTTTTTGTTGTTGCTGTTGTTTTGTTTTGTTTTGTTTTGTGACTCCACATTCAGTTACGTTGTGACCCACTGTTTATGGAGCTATGAACTGACAATCACAATTGGAAAATGAACATGCACATGAGGGAGCTCGGCAGAAATGACCCGTCAGAGTCAAGTCGGGTGTTAGGAAGCCACTGGCAAGGGTATCGTCATCGCTGCTACTTTGAGTTTCTTCCTGATAGAGTCTTTGTGTCCTAGCTGACGTTCAGAGTCTGGGGTAGGCACAGCTGGGCCGAGTTTTTGTTGTGGTTGGCAGGAAACCTCCTTTTGGTTTCTCCATCTTGGCTGGACTCAGAAAGCCACGATATGAGGAAATTGCCAAAGGTGGAAATGGTGGTGGTTGGGGGCGTTGGACTAGGAAGAATCCCTCTAAGTAAAGTTGAATGGATTCCTTCATGACGATCATTAAAGGATATTTCCGTTTTTACATTTGGGCATTTCTTTTTTTTCTTTTCTTTTCGTGTTTTGAGACAGGATTTCTCTGTGTTGCCCTGGCTGTCCTGGAACTCACTATGTAGACCAGGCTGGCCTCGAACTTAGAGATTCTCCTGCCTTTGCCTTTTAAGTGCTGGAGTTAAAGGTAGGCACCACCATACCTAGTTAATTTCTTTTTATTTATTTTAAGAATTTCTCACAGTACCTTTTTATCATATTCTTTCTCATTCCCAACTCCTCCCCACTGAAGTAGATTTCCAAAGAATTCTGCCTGGTGACAAGTAGCTATGTGCCTCTAAAATACAAAGTAAAAGAAAAACTCAAGGCATGCCAATGCCCAGCCAGTGTGCAGTTGTTTATGATTTATCAAGAGTCATAGTAGTTTACTAGAGAAACACAATTTTTATTCTTTTTAAAGAAATCCCTACCATTCACAGTATGACAAAGGAAATCTACCAAGTACACATTTTTCTCAGAAGCAGAATGACAAGGAACAGATTGATAGATGTTCACAGATTTTTTTCAACATTTTTCTTTGGTGAGCAAAAACAATTTATATTTAAAATGTAACCAGGCTATTGTCACTGATCAAATAGATAAAAAGGAATGTGAGGAAATACACATCTTAACCCCTTCAGTGCACCTTCGGGAATCCAGTGTTGCTGACTCAGGAAACATTAGTGTTCTGCCATGACTGCAGTGCGTCTCGTGAGTGACGAACTTTTGAAATGAACAAACAAGGTGGTACATGGAAAATTTTCCTAGATGTTTATGTACTGCAGGATGTTTGGGGAAAGGAACGCTGATTTTTTGTTTTTTTATGAAAAATCCTTTAAGGAATGTTTTACTACACACTTAGATGCTTTTGAGTCCAGTGCTGGGCTGGGCTCCAGTAACAATGCACCCATTGTAACCAAAGAAGGTAATGTGGAATGTGCACACATACAGACATGTGACTTTAGAGATAAATATTTTCATAGCCAAGCAGAATAGTTAGACATATCAAACCTCCTAGAAGGTTCTGTAACCTGGTAATATATGGGTACATATTCCAAGACAGGAGAAGGTCCGGTTCTTATCTCAGAGTTCATATTTGAGTAATCACAGTCAGACACTCCCAGGTTTCCAGTCTTTTTTTTTTTTTTTTTTTTTTTTTTCAGGACTTGTTTTGGTGCCCTAAAGACTTCTTTCTTTCTATTGCCTGTAAGGAGAAAATGAAGAGTTTTATTTACTGGGTTGTTTTGTTTCCTCAATAATTAAGAGCTAACCTGTAAAAACATAGAGCAGGAAAAGGATGTTGCCATAACCCAGGACCCCTTAAATGCTTCATGCACATTCTGTTAGGATTGTAATGGGGTCTTCCTGCAGTTGCCTGTTTTTTCTGTTCCAGAGCTCTTATGGATACAATCACATTCTGACTTGAAGTCTGGCAACCTACCTGTCGTATTAAGCGTGCTTGCTTTGATTTGGGGTCCAGGCATGTTTTTCGTTTGTGTCCTTTCAGGGTAATACTGTTAGGGAAGACACAGAGAAGTTGTAAACTTCTGGGGAGAGCGTCAACAAAACAAGAACGTCTGCACCACCTCTCCAGCAAGCCCGTTACTTACATCACTTCAACTTTGTCACAGCCGTTACTCGGGTAAATTACAGAGACCGTCTCGATATCTGCCAGCTTGACTGCCTTCGCTCTGGGGTCTATGCAAAGACAGCGCCCCCTTTTGAACATACTGAAGCCTGGAACAGATCGCAGAACTGGTCAGTCATGGCTGTGATTTACAATCCCGGCAGTGGACAACAGACACATTTCTAGTAATCTCGTTTGTGCAGATTGGAATTGAGTTTGAATCTCCCTATAATATTTCCCTCTGCTTTACGCTAATTTATTATATCCTTGATTATTTCATTCATTCATGTTTATTAATTATTTAATTTAGGTTTCAGATAAGACTCACTTGCTGTTTGACCCAGGCTGGCCTCCAGCTCACGGTAAAGCTCAGGATGACCTTGAACTTGAAGCAGGTACATAGCAGGCCCCATATCTTAGTATTATTATCCTACCTCACCTCAGCCTAAGTGCTGAACTTACATTGTGCTGTGTGTACGCCACCAGCCCAGCACAACTACACAGCATACAGCAACACCTTCTGTACTCATTTTAAATTATTTCATAGCTGGCGCAGACCCTGGTGATCTGTTCTTGATTAAATGAGCAAATAATGCAGATTCTAGATTAACACTAAGTGTCATAAATCGTGTTATCCTCCATAGCTAAAACTATCTTTCAGACCTCACAAATGCCTCCAGGGAAACCACCAAGATTTGCTCTTTTAGAAGAGCAGGAGGAGTTCTAAAAATGACTAGGTTTGTTTTTATAGACTCCGTATTTCCTAGCCTGGGTCTGCTGTGATAACCACACAAGAACCAGCAGATCACAGGGCGGTTCTAGGTTCAGCTTATGGGAAAATGTTAATGATGTTTCTATTTAGAGAAAACATTCTTTGGGGAAAGGCCTATAGAGTGTTGTCAGTGTCCATACTGTCCTTAAAACACTCTTGCTCTCAAGTGAAGTATTGATCAAACACATATGAAATGACTATGACCATCGTCCCAGAGAGAATTTCCTTTTTTCTATTCTGAAAGTATTGGTTATAATAAATTAGTGGGCTCATGCTTAAAAAACTAATTTTCCCAGGATGCCAACATAATACCATATAAGATTCTCTGAACAGACATTGAGAGCTACCTCTAAAGGCTCTTGCTAGATAATTGTCAGAAAATTAAGAAATCCATAGCGTTTATCATTCATAGTTAAAACAATCATTTTATATAAAGAATTCCAACATTTCCTGCCATTGCTAGAACTTCTAATGTGTGAAATTAAGTAAATTGACTGTGTATTTTAGAGAAAAGACATTTGAAAGATAATCAAGTGAGCGTATAGGCTTAGAAACAAAAGGAGCCATCTACCTTGAACAGCTGTAGCACAGATTATCACAGCCAAGGCGATGACCGTGCCCTTCATGTTCATCTCGGCGGCTGCTGCTCCTCCTTGGCTTCGATGCTCTTTGCAGAGAGCAGTGTGCAGGCTGGACCCCAGGAGTGTGTCGGGAGCATTTTATAGCCAGCAATCCTTGTGTAGAAACAGGAATTTCCCTTCTTGACTCATGTAGCTTTCTTGCTTCCTAGAGTTTCCCTTTTATCTCATGTCAGTGTCTCTGCCTTCCTGTCTACACAGGGAGGACTGTGACTGGAATGTGAAAGTACCTGGGAACTAGAGTGCTGTATGCACAGTAGCTCACCCCCAGGGGAAGCGGCTGTCTGCAGGTGACTTTTCCTAGAAATGCCTTTGTCTGGTGATTCTGGGCAGTGCAATCCCAAGACCCACAGAGTCAGGAAGACCTTCCTGGATCCAGTCAGTTAGTTCATCCTCCTCCTTCACATAGGGCACAAAAGGATCTGCACATTAGGCACATGGTATTTGCTAACAGGTGACCTTCATCTAACTTTATTTTGCTTTCAATTTCAGGTCTGAAATACTTTCCCCATACCTGTGCACTTGCATCTATTTCTGTTTGAATTTAAAGCCGTGTGTGTGTGTGTGTGTGTGTGTGTGTGTGTGTGTGTGTGTGTGTGTGTGTGCGCACACGCTCGCACGCGCTTTTTACTGCAGACACTTGTATATTTTCTGTTAAGGACTATAAAGACAAAGTCATCACCTCTTTCTGTCCCTCTTAAGTTTTCTGAATCACTTTTAAATGTGTCACTTATAGAAACAGAAGGAGCTCAAATCCAGGTTGTTTTTGTTTGTTTGTTTGTTTGTTTGCTTGTTTGTTTTAAGAGAACTTTAGGCTGGGGGTGGTAGCAGCACACACACATCTTTAATCCCAGCACTCGGGAGTTAGAGGCAGGCAGATCTCCGTGAATTCAAGACCAGCCTGATCTACAAAGCAAGGTCTGTGTTTGCAGATCACTTAGATGATTCCCGGAGCAAAGAATGAAAAAGGGTCCCTCCTCGTCCTCCCTGAGAATGACAAGGTGGTCTGTAGGGCGGCTGGTCTTCTGTGCCGACCTAGCAGTGGAAGAGCTGTGCCCCCTGGCCCCCATATGGGTATGGCCGTGTCTGCTTTCCCTCAGAAACACAGTGTAAATGCAATAGATGTGAAAGCATGGTGAGCTGCGAGGTGGGGGCTGCTTGTGTATTGAAACTTTTGTACTTGATTTCCTGCACCTAAGGAAAGCCCAGCCTAAGGGTTGGCAAGTGCCCCCCCCCTCCCCCTTCCTCTCAATAATCCAGTTTCCTGGAAAGCGCCACCCTTTTACAGCAGTTCAACAAATGTTCGCTCACGTTCAAACGTATGTCACAATCCTGGCATTCTTACAGACTTTGTAACCGAATCCCTTCTTGTAGAACTTCTGCCTTACAGATATGATTTCTGCTGGCTCTGCAGATATGTGGGGTGGGAGAGGTCTTTAGGATTGACTCTGCCTTGTTCTCCCCCTGACAGTCTGTGGTGTCACATGACAGGGGTCTTTCTTTCAGAACATCCCTCACTCCCGGATCCTCTACTCTCTGTAAAGTTTAGTGCTTCGGACCTGGACTTCGTCCTTCATCTCCTGTTCTGAGCCCCTTAAGTCCCCATAGCTTCGTGATTTATTTTTTTGACATGGTCTTCTGCTGTGGAGCTCAGGTTGGTTTAACTTGTGATTATCCTCTTGCCTCAGCCTTTCAAGTGCTGAGAATATAGGCACGTGCCGATATGACTGAGCCCTCACTTATTTCTTTTAAAAAGTGACATCTTGATATTCATATTACATAATGATCATTTCTTCTAATCTTATAGAACCGACTGCCCTGGCCTAGCTTATCCAGGAATAATATAAACTACACCCATGGTTTTAAATCTCCAGTAGCCACATTTAAAAATAAAAATAACTGAAAATAATTTAAGCAATATATTTAATGTAATTCAAAACATAAAAGATTATTTTGCTGCCTAATCAGCATTAAATGAGATTTTTTTTATTATTATTAAGAACTCAAACTGAACCAGTCACATGCCAAATGCTCAGTAGTCATATGTGCTTAGTAAGTGCCGTACGGGACAGAAGGACCTAGTTAGAACATGCATTCCATGTTTAGTATATACTGGCTGCCATGATGCTGGCTCTAAAACAGCTGAAGACAGCAGATGCCATGACTTTGCTTTACGGCAACGTCTCTAAGTCTCTCTAACGGTTTTCTGTTCACTGTGAATTGTATCTCATTGCTCTTTTCTTCAAGTAAAATGAAAACTGTAGTTTGTTTTTCAAAATGTCTTTATTATTTTTAATTGTGTTTTTTCTTGTATGTCCGTGTGAGGCATGTGTATGTGAGTGCAAGTACCCTCGGAGGCCAGCAGCGACCAGCCACCAGGAGCTGGAGCCACAGGTGGTCCTGAGCCCCCAGTGTGAGTGCTGAGACGTGAACTCAGGTCCTCTAGAAGAGCCATTTTGTTCTCTTAACTGCTGAGACATCCCTCCAGCCTCCTAAACTACAGATTCTGTCCTTTCAGAACTATTGCATTTTTTTTTGTTGTTGTTATTTCTCAAATTGGGCTATTTTCTGTTTTATATTCCAGGTCCACCTAGTCAGTATCCCCTTGAATTTAAGGAATATCCCAGGAAATGAATCTAATTTCCATCTTTTAAAAACTGTGTGGCCTAGTGAGTTTTCTGTTCTTGCGATAAAACACCATGACCAGAAGCATCCTGGGAGGGAAGGGGTTTATTTCTGCTTACAGGTCACACTCCAGCACTGAGGGCAGCCAGGGCAGGAACTCAAGCAGGACCTGAAGCAGAGACCATGGAAGAAAGCTGCTCACTGGCTTGCTCCTTGCTAACTTTTCCATACACCCCAACACTACCTGCCTGAGGAATAGTTCTGCCCACAGGGGACTGGGGCACATCAATCAGTTATCAAGACGATTGCCACGGATAAGCCCACAGGCCAGTCTGACAGGTGCAATTCTTCAGTGGAGGTTCCCTCTTACCAGGTCACACTAGCTTGTGTCAAGTTGAGGGAAAAAGCTAACAGCATGTGATCCGTTTGAACCTTTAGTAATGCTTCCACATGATTCTGTTCATGTAGACTTCAAAATGCTGGGGCTGAACTGTAGCTCAGAGGTAGCACCCTTGCCCAGTGCATCTGTAGGCTCTATGACTGACCCCTAAAACTCCCAATGTAGTTTTCAAATTTGAAGAGATCAATGTAAGTCATTTAAGTGTAATGTTCACTCTCCATTCAATAAGTTTCAGAAATACATACTGATTCCCCCACCTAATGTTAATACCAAGGATATTTTCTTCAGCTCAGCTAGTGAAAAGCAAACTGGAAATGGAAACTATAACATTTCCACTTATCAGAAGCCAGCATGACATAACAGAATCCTGTTTTAGGTTTATATAAGACAGATGACTCACTCCTGCGGGAGAGAGTGCCAGAAGTCTAAAATAACATGTCCAGACTGAAGACGGTAATTCCCAAACTCAGCTCCTTAAACCTAAGATAGTACACCTGCTGCCCTTTTATCAAGTAATTCCATCATTTTAGGGAGCTGTTAGTCAATTTTTATATTGTTAAGACAATGATGCTATGATTTCCTTACAACCTTAAAAAACTGATCCAGAGGTCAGGAAAACCCCTACACACTGTGTTCAAAGCATCTGTCAGACCCCGAGTAAGACCACAGAGAAGGAAACAGAAACTAGACATAAATCATATAAACACAGAAGTCCACTAAAAGCATTGAGAAATTGTGCATTTTATTGTTGCTGAAAAGAGCACCA
Source organism: Peromyscus aztecus (assembly GCA_902168405.1). Taxonomy (NCBI): domain Eukaryota; kingdom Metazoa; phylum Chordata; class Mammalia; order Rodentia; family Cricetidae; genus Peromyscus; species Peromyscus aztecus. Next base: position 15,572 of record CABHPQ010162488.1, read on the forward strand.
GAGTGAGGAGGAATTTTGAGTAACGCTCTTTCTGAACTTAAGCTTAATCTTCTGGTAATTCGACATACGAAAACATTTTTAAAAACTGCATTCTGCTTAGGCCGTCTGGTATTTGAAACAGATCTGCCACATTTCGTAAGCGCCGCTTCACGTTTGATATGAGTGGCCCCAGATGTTACAGCATCGCGTATGTGCACCAAATAAGGGTCAGTTCCAGCGGCCGCCTCCATCTGAATGACTTCCCCATGCTGGAGAGAGCCACCGTGGGTCCTCGTTTCCTGCCTTGTCAGCGTGTCCGGGAGCATGGAATCAAAACTGCGACTCACGCGAACAGCACTGGAATCTGCTGGACTTCCGGTGCTAATGGGAGGCACTTCAGTGTCTGAAAGGCAGGGGAGAAACAGCTTTTGACTTCCATCCATCAGAGATTTTAAAAGCTGTTTATTTTGTGTACTTCACATTCACATGTGAGTGGGCGCACATATGTATGTATATGTGCATATGGAGGCTGTGTGTTGACATGCGTGTGAGCACACATATGTATGCATATGGAGGCCTGAAGTTGGTGTTGAGTGACTCCCTGGACCTCTCCACTGTATGGACGGGGGTGGCGGGGGGTGGGGGGGGTGGGCACTGCCATGGCTTTTATGTGGGTTCTGGGGATGTGAACTCAAGTCCTCACGCTTACCAGGGAAATGTTGGATGCACTGAGCCAAGGCCTCTTATTAACTGATAAGCAGTTAATAAGAGTTGGATCTACTGTACTAGTTCCTGCTGGTCTGCTGGTCTGCTGCCCACGTCTCCAGCTTGTTCCTGCCCTTAGTGGACTCTTATTGGCTGGGTTAAACTTACTGTGCATCTTCCTCTGTTAAGCTGTAAGTAAGGTGTTTGTTAAGCTATCTGCTTTCATTCCTTTTGGAAACTGAGTTTGAGCTACTAAGAGTTTGGGCTGAAAGTTTCCCTTCTGAATATTTCTCTACCTTTTTAGAAGAAAAAATATCAGATATAATAGTAGTTATTATTTGCTCTTTTTTTTTCTTTTCTAGTCTGGGAAAGCACAGTGCCTCAACAAATATCTATAACCAGACTCGCTTGTCTTAGGATATCACTTTTTATGAAATCCACTGCCAAGCTAATTATATTAGTATATAATTAACACATGCCAAGGCTGTTCACTGATTTTTTGTGATTTATTTTTTATTTTATGTGCATTCATGTTTTGCCTGCATGGATGCATGTATGAGGGTGTCGGATCCCCTGGAACTGTAGTTACAGACTGCTGTGAGCTGCCATGTGGGTGCTGGGAATTGAACCCAGGTCCTTTGGAAGAGCAGCCAGTGCTCTTAACCGCTGAGCCGTCTCTCCAGACCCACTTATTTTATTTTTAAGTAATTCTAAAGGAAAGAAAAGAACATGAGTCTGAAAACTAATTAATTTAGAATATTAGGTAAGTTCAAAAGAATCTTATGCCGAAACTCAGAACACAGGGCTGGAGTGATGGCTCAGTGGTTAAGTCCTGACTGTTCTTGCTGAGGCCTCAGGTTCGATTCCCAGCACCCCCTTGGTGGCTCACAACCATCTCTAACTCCAGTACCCTCTTCTGGTCTCTGAGGGCACCGGGCACATACACGGTGCACGTATGTCCATACATACAGGCAAAACATCCATGCATATAATGAACCAGAAATAACAGATGCAAACACAGGGAGTGTTCCAGTTCTGTAACCTCACTGGCTAGACTGGCCCGCTTTTCTGTGTCCTCCACACCCCTCTCAGGGAGTTTGCTGTCATTTGCATGTATTTGAGCCAGGAACAGTGTACAGCACAAAACAACTTCAGTGTCCGCGTGAGCTTCAGAGAGAGCATTTTCCTCCCAACAAAGGCAGCTCTATGCACGGCCTTCGGTTGGCCACCCAGAACAGAACATGACCGCAGGGGCAATGTCGATGTTCATGTTAATTTTCCAAGTTGGGAAACAGCGTGGCTATTGTTGAGGAATAGAAACACGCAGGAGAGTAGCAGTGAGCGGCGTTCCAAACAACTAGTGGATTCAGTAACAGGGCACACTTGGGCGGTAGCTTGATTGCCGGTCCTGTATTGCCACTGATACCCTGAGAAGAGAGGGGAGGGGAGCAGATCTGAGTGACACTATCCCGGGTCTAGTTGGAGGATCCTGCTTCGAGGGATGAGTTCTGCCTGTGAATATTAGAAGAGCCATGTGGGCAAGGTATGACATTGCATTGGACTTCCTGGTATTTTAATAGGCTCTGACTCAAATGACCGGTTGTAGGGAACATTCCAGGACATGTGGTTTGCCAGTTTGAACTGGAGGTTAACTAGACCTATTTAACACAGGAGATCTGCCCAGGAATGTAAAAAGGGGATTGGAAGGACATTTTTGTCATTTGCAGATACTATATTATATTGAACTTAACTGACTTTTGTATTCGAGACAAGAGTAGCCTTTTAAATATTTGGAAAAGCTCCAAGTTTAGTGGTTTTTAAGGAACTGAATATATTTCTTTTTAAATGAAGTGAAAGATTCCTGTCATTTCCCCGTTTCCTGTTCTGCCTTAGATCCACAGCTTTGTTTTCTTTTTGTGGCCCCAGCTTCCCAACTCTTGGTTTTAATGCACAGAGAGCTGAGTAAGGAAGGTCTGAGCAGAGCATCATCTATCTCCCTCTGGGCTTGGTTGCCCACTCTGACCTTGCATCTGTACCTGTTGGTGGCTGGAACGATAGTAGGAGCAAGGCAGATGGATGGGGACCAGAATAATGGCTGTTGCTTGTTTGATATCTGCGGTGTGCCGTGGAGTGGACAGTGTCTCCAATTCCGTACTACTTCGGTAAGAAAGAGCACATCTTTTTAAAGAAGAAGACAAGGATTCGAGCATGTATACAGTGCTGTATACAACCACTTATAAGAAGCAGGGTCAGGGTAGCAGAGGTGAAGTCACAGGAGAATGCCTTTCTACTCTGCTGCAATAGGAAGGAAGGGCGACCTCAGAGGTCTGACACTAACTTGCATACTGAGGCCTCCCTGACAGAAGACAATTGGAACAGGAGGCGAAGTGTGCGGCAGTTTGAGACAACGAGTCTGAGGGTCTCGGGGAAGAAGCAGCGAAGAAAGCTTGAGAAGGTCGAGGCCCTGTGATTGACATTTCAGATGATTGTCGTGGGACTGGTTAAAATATGGTCTCTGTTAGTCGTGTTTTCCTTCTGTGTCGCCATCCTGACCAGCAGCAGTCACTCTCAGAGCAGCCAGTGCAGAGCCCAGGGACAAGGGAAAAGGTGACAGACCTGTGGTCTGCACTTGGCAGTAGCTGATGTTTAGTTAGTGCAGCAGGTAAGACTGCGGGAATCAGTAGCAAAGGAGGCCATGTGACCTTCCATGGCCAATGGGGGAGGAGCAGACAGGGGGCAAGAAACGTTTGAATCTGTGAGGAAGGGTTGTTGCACACTGAGAAACAACTAAATGTCACATGAGCCCTGGACCAAATCCTAGAAAAAGAACTTTAGTGACAAATCTGGTCTGAAGTTCAGTTAGTGATGTGGTGCCATTGTTCATTCCCTGCTCTTGTTAATTGTAAGGCGGTTATAAAGATGTTGACATTAAAGGAAGAAAGAAAGGGGATAAGGACCTTCTTTGTACCTTTTTTTTTTTTTTACAATTTCCTTATGTCTAAAATTAGCTCAGAATAAAGATTTAAAATTATCATACACAATGAGTGCATAGTGCTCATTCTGATGATCAGTTTAAACTTAGAAACTATAAAAACAAAACAACTTTGCACGACACCTGGCGATTGAAATTTGTGGAAATAGTGTCAGACAGTTGTGAAAGGGTGGTCCAAAGACATTCACGGTGTACACGACTTTAAAGGGAAGGAGATGCTGGGAATGAAGGAAATTCTACAGGTTACCTAAGTAAAGGCTACTAATGCAGAAAAGCTCTCCTAACATGAAGCTGTGCACTAAGCTGCCTGTGACTGATTGCTAGAATGACCTCAGGGGTGAAGTCCGTGGGTTGTGTGTGAAGATGTTGGTGACTGTACATGCCTGGGTGCCAGGTCTGAAGTCAGTGTCTTTGCCTCATTTTCTTTTTGAAGTTTTTATTAATTATTATTATTATTATTTTACATACATGGGTATTTTGCCTGCAGGTATGTCTGTGCACCAAGCATGTATCTGATGCCTACAGAGGCTGGAAGAAGACACTGAATCCCCTTGAACTAGAGTTAGAGACAGTGGGAGCCTCCATGTAGGTGCTGGGAGTCAAACTGAGGTTCTCTGGGAGAACAGCCAGTGCTTTTAACAGCCAAGTCATCTCTCTAACCCTCTGTCATTTTCTTTTGCCCAGTTTAAGAGTTCACTTTTCTAGGCAGCCACCTAATATGTACAGAGGCCCCGATCCTCTGACGCACCCCGC
>CABHPQ010162488.1:25000-37612 GCA_902168405.1 Peromyscus aztecus
CCATGCATTCTTTACCTGCTGCAGGTGGTAGGTCCTTCCCACCCTCTCATGCCCTGATTGGGCTGCTTTGGGCTTTGCTCTTACCAGCTGCAGGAGGGGCTTGCATTTTTTTTCATATGTACTATTCTTATGTCATCAGTGTCTGCAATATTCTCTATCTTTTTTTAGAGGGGGGTGGTGGTCATGTGGTGTAGTAGTTCTTTTCTATTGCTGAGATAAAACACCATGACCAAGGCATTTATTTGGGCTTGTGGTTCCAGAAGGCTAGAGTCCTTAATGGCAGAGCGAGACACGGTGGCAGGAGCTGGAAGCCAAGGGCTCCCATCTTGAACCACGGGCACCAACAAGCAGAGAGGACAAAGTCAGACGGCGCAAAGCCTACCTCCAGAGACTCACTTCATCCCACAAGGCCATACTCTCTAGCTCTCAGCACCATCAATTAGGGGCCAAGTGTTCAAACACCCGAGGGTACCGGGGACACTTCCATTCAAACCAACACATGTGTAGTGTCCTCTCTGTACAATTTAAGGAGTTCAAGGATAGGACACCACCACCACCCCCTTTTGTGCTGAGCATATGTTGGACTCTGTAAATGGTGTTTAAAGACGGGTGAGCAGAATGCCCATACATAAAGTAAGCTCCAGAGTGGGTTTTGATCATCTGGGACAGTCTGATGTATAATGTTTCTGGGGTAGTTCCATGGCAGCCTTTTTATTAACTTGCAATAAGAGCGAATGGAGAAGCATTTACATCTGAGGGAGCAGACAGCTTGCTCTTAGAGAAGTTACCTTAAAGGAGAAAGCTGTTATGGGTCCTGAGACATGTAAGACCGCTACCAGACCTGCCCGGGTTACTGTCCACCACCCACACGCAGGGATTGTCCCAGATGGTTCCGCTTCCTTTCTTCTAGAAGCTAGCATTTCCTGTTTCAGAAGGGAATACATTTACACTGTTAAAAAGCAGTTAGTTCTCTTTAGTTTTCTTTTAAGTTTGGCTGATGTTCCCACCACAGTTACTTCATGGGGGTTTCCAGCCTTGGGAATAGAGGTAATAATTCAACTTTCGATTACAGCCCCCCCATGCCACAGCGAAGAGCTCTACCCTTTCCTTCATGCTGCGATGGTTCACTTATTTAGCTGTGCGGTAAAGAAGAAAATGTCCTGGCTGAAAGTGAAAACTCCTTTCTTTCCCCTTTCGGCTCCCTTAGATCCTATCTCCCCTTCCTTTTTACCTCAATCCACAAAGCCCTGTTTTTTGAACATCTTACAGCTGAAAACAAACTGTAATAACTTATTTCTCATCCCGTTGTGTATTGTGTGGAGAAGGAAAATCACAGATTAAAAAAATGATTGCATTGGAGCCAGTATAGTGGTATGCACCTTCAATCCTACCACTCAGGCAGAGGTAGGTGGATCTCTGAATCTGAGCTAGCCTGGTCTACAGAGCAAGTTCCAGGACAGCCAGGACTACATAGAGAATTCTGCCTTGAAAACAAAAAGCAAACAAATAATAATAACAAATTTTAATTGAAGGAGACAAGAGAATAGACAGTGTGGAGCGAAGAGGAAGGGACCAGCCTGGGTCAGGCCAGGCCAGCTGCTGCCTGTGGGCATGGTGGCACAGGAGTGTGGGCGTGGTGGCACAGGAGTGTGGGCGTGGTGGCACAGGAGTGTGGGCGTGGTGGCACAGGAGCGTGGACGGCCTGCCTTTGGTCCAGTTCTTCCTTTCTTGTGGCAGGTTCCAGTGCATCGGTTTCTAGAGGCCCCATTATAAAGGTCTCCTCTTCCATGAGACACAGACATCTTCAGCTGTGCCCAGACGGGCCCGGTTGTGCACCCACATCTCCCTGTGAGAGACTCCACTGACAGATCATTTCAGAATTTCCCTGCGAGCCGAGGAAGTGACCTCCCCCTTTTTCGTGTTATGGATATTATAACTTCAAGCCAATCCTCTTGCCACACAGATGAATGAACAAGGGCTTATGGACCCCGAGGGTTACCTAGGAGACATGTCTAGCAGGAAGGCAGGGATTTCCCATGGCAATGCCACGTCCAGGCTTGGACTCAGGTTACTATAGCCCCAGAAAGGGGTAAAAGACACACGAGACCCCGACCAACTGACCGACCAACCAACCGGAACAAGTCCTTTACTGCCTGCCACCCCCTGACCATCACTCACTGCCCTGGGCCGCACTCACCACTGAGAACAACCTGCTTGTTTTCCTCAGCCATAGCAGGCCGACTGCTCGCTCTAGCCCAGCATCGTCTAAAGAAACACAGTGAGCTGGGTCTGGTAACACACGGCTTGCACTCCCAGTACTCGGGAGGCTGAGTCAGGATTCCAACTTTGAACCAACCTGGGCTGCATAGCAAGACTCTGCCTCAAACGGACAAACCAACCCCAGACAATCAGAAAAGAGCTACAAAGGTGTCTCAGGTGGGAGAGGGCTTGCTTAGCAGGCATGAATCCTTAGGTTTGATCTCCGGGACTGCATAAACCAGGCTCCATGGCTCATGCCTGTAATCCATCACCGGAGAGCTAGAGGCAGGGGAATTAGGCATTCATACTCATCCATAGCTACATAAGTAATTGGAAGTCAGCCTGGGCTACATGAGAAAAAAAAGTAGCTAGCATTAGCTACATGGATAATTTGAAACTTTCTGAGTCAGGTGTGGTGACTCACGCCTATAATCCCAATGTTTGGTGACTCATGCCTGTAATCCCAGTGTTTGGTGACTCATGCCTGTAATCCCAGTATTTGACCTTAGCTGGAGGCTGCCCCAAGAGGCCAGGTTGGTCAACAAAGCAAATTTCACACCAGCCTAGACTACAGGGACCCTATCTCAACAAGCCAAAGGGGGGAAAAACTGTCTTGTAGCCACATTTTAAGAACAAGAAACAAGTGAAATTAATATCACTAATTTTATCTTATTTAACCCCTTGCATCTAAAGGGCCTACTTTATTTTCTTCCTGTGTCTGAAATCCTGTAAGTGTTTTATACTGATAGCCCTTAGCATTTGCATACTAAATTTTCATCACAAATAATTGATCTATATTTAGATTTCATGAAATGTCAAGTGTAAAAATAGATGCAAATACTTCCGTTGTTCCAAACATTGAAAACTTTCCAGTAAACCAATCAGGGGTTTAAAATTAAATACAACCAAGTGCCCTGACACATTTCACTTTCCTCTTCACCCAGTCACTTTCAAAGGGCTCCATAGGCATGGGGTGACTGGGAGCTGGAAGGTAGTTCTGGCTCCCCTCTGAAAGAATTTCCCTCCATCTTCCTCCACTGGCTCCCTCCCTTCCGCCTTTGCTTCCGCCCTGTCAGAGAGTCTCACTTGACCTCTCTGTTTAATACAAAATGCCCTCAGCCCCCACATTGCACACCTCTGAACCTGCTCATTCCCCAGGACTTTCATCTTTCCTGCTCAACGATTGCTGACTTATCTGACTTGCTGCCTCCCCGGCCCCCCTCCACCACTTGGTAGCTGCAGGCTCCTTGGAGCAGTATCTTTTTCCTTTGCTGATAATATCTCAGCCTTTACAACTCAGGAATTGAGGATTTAGCTCAGTGCCTCCTGGCCTTGGAAATATTCTCTGGCACTGAAAAAAATGTGGATTAGATCGCCTAGGTTAATCTTTATAAAGGCTTGTTAAGTTGTTAATAAGTATACGCTACATCCAGCAAAACGTGTAAAGATTTAAAAGCGTGTTGACGAAATCTCTTAAACGCAGCCAGAATGGGTTCTTTGCAGCTCGTGCTGTTTAAGCTGGGAGCAGTGGACAGAGGAATGAATGAGCAGTGAGGAAGAAACTTGCCATTTAGTTAGGAAGACAAGGGTCGCGATGCAGAGTGAGGATGTTTCAAAAACGAGACATTGACTCAGAGTGGGTGCTCTATGTACCCTTTTGAGTGAGGATTTCTCAGTCGGCATTTCAGTCACATGCTTCTGTATTGTTAACCTTTTGACGTGGGTGACCTGGAGAGAACAGCGAACAGGAGTGTAAAGTCTCTAAAACTTGCACTTAAAGATGTGTTTGAAACAAGAGACAACAAGAGAGAAAGTTAAGTTCCAAAAAGAAGACTGACTCAAATTCTGTAGTGATTAATTTATTACACAAATTTTTGAAGAAAGTATTTTGAAACTAGAATTATATAGAAAACTTTGAACATTATTACATGTTAGAGTGTGCCATGGTGTTGTGTGGAGGTCAGAGGATACCTGGGTGCTAGAGTTCCTTCCCTCTTCCTGTGGACACTAGAAATTAAAGCTATCAGCCTTGGCAGCAGCAGGTTAACCTGCTCAGTCAGTTCAGAACTGTATATGAAATTTTAAGTGTATTCACATTTCAGCACATTAGCTCAGCATCCATACCGTAGATGTAGTAAAGTAGCATCATCATAAGGCTTGGATCTAGACAAGAGAGGGGTGCTGCTCTCTCTGGACGGGACTCTAGAAAGCACTGCAGTGAGAAGCCCCCGCTAAGTCTCAGGAACTCTCCGCACCGGGCAGTTTATGTTCTAGTTTTAATTTTTTTTTCTTTTGCCTGTTTTTTGTGGAGAGAGCCAGAGAAATCTCAGGGTCTCCTAGAAAAACACTCGGTCTGACACACAGGAAATGACCAAGCAGCAGAATCTGAGTGAGGACAAAGGCTCTTTCCAGTGTTCTGGAAATGGAGACGTAATGGAGCAGCTAGATTTCCTTATTTTTATTTTACTGAGAATGGATTTTTAAAAAGTACAGCATATTCTGATTACAGTTTCCCCTTCCCTCTCCTCCTCCCAGTTCCTCCCCACCCGGTTCCACTCCCTTTCTGATTCTCCTTAGAAAAACAGGCTTCTAAGGAATAATAATAAGATAAGATAAATAAAAAACAATCAGAATATGACAAAACAACCAAGCAAGAAAAAGAGCCAAAGAGAAAGCACAAGAAATGTTTAGATGCAGAGACACACGGACTCGCACACTCCGGAATCTCATAAAACCCCAAACCAGAAGAAGCCCAAGTGTATACTCAAAGGACCTGTAAGGTAGGGAAAAGTATGTATTCTAGGAAGCGTCTACTGCATTGGGTTTCCAGAGACCCTTCAGATGGCCCCTAGTTTTTGCTGTCCCTTGCCTGCTCATCCCTCCCTCTCCCTGTCTGATTCTCCTATTCCAGTCCAGCCCTCTAATCCATCCATCACTATTCTATTTCCCTTCCTAGGGTGACCCATCCCCCCCCAAGTCCCCTACTGTCTCCCTAACCTCTGTGGTTATACAGATTGTAGCTTGCTTATCAATCACTTAACAGCTAACATCCACATATAAATGAATACATACCATCTTTGTCTTTCTGGGTCTCAGTTACATCACTCACGATTTTTTTTTTTTCTGGGTGCATCTATTTATACCTGTGAATTTCATTTTGTTATGGTTGGGTAATTATTTATTGTATAAATGTAGCATATTTTCTTCATCCATTCATCTGTTAGTGGACATCTAGCTCGTTTTTCAGTTTCCGGCTATTCAGAACAGAGCAGCAGTGAACGTGGGTGAGCAGTGTCCCTGAGTGGGATGGAGCTTCCTTTGGGTAGACACCCAAGAGTGGTCTAGCTGGATGCTGAGGTAGATCAATTCCTACCTTTCTGAGGAAGCACCACACTGATTTCCATAGTGGCTGGACAAGTGTGCACTCCCACCAGAGATGGATGTGTTCCCCCCCCCACAGCCTCACCAACAGGAGCTGTATTTTGTTACTGATCTTGGCCATTCTGATTGGTGTAAGTTGAAATCTCAAAGTGGTTTTGATTTCCATTTTCCTGATGGCTAAGGGGGTTGAACATTTCTTTAAGGGCTTATCAGACATTTGTATCTCCTTTTTTGAGAATTTTTTTTATCTGTACCCCATTTTTAATTGGGTTATTTGTTGTCTTGATGTCTAGGTTTTTGTTTTGTGTTTTTTTCCTTTAGTTCTTTATATATTTTGCATATTAACCCTCTATTGGATGTGTACTTGGCAAAAAAAAAAATTTTTTTTTCTTATTCTGTTGGCTGCTGCTTTGTCTGAATGACGGTGTCCTTTGCCTTACAGAAGCTTTTCAGTTTCATGAGGTCCCATTTATTAATTGTTATCTCCTGTGCCAATGAGTTCAAGGCTATCCCCGCTACGTTGTCTTCTATCAGGTTCAAGCATCTGGTTTTATGTTGAGGTCTTTGATCCGGTGCAGCTGGGTTTGTGTGGGGTGATAAATATGGATCTATTTGGATTCTCCCACATGCAGCCATCCAGTTTGACCAGCGCCATTTGTTGAAGATACTGTCTTGTTTTCCAGTGTGTATTTCTGGCTTTACAAAAAAAAAAAAAAATCAGGTGTCCATAGGTATGTGGACTTATTTCTGTATCTTCAATCCTATTCCATTAAACAATGTGTCTGTGTTTGTCCCAATAAAATAAAAATAAATTTTAAAACATGCTGTTTTTATTACTATGACTTTGTATTACAATTTGAGATTGGGGATGGTGATACCTGCAGCAGTTCTTTTGTTATTTGGGTTATGAAGCTATTCGTGTGTGTGTGTGTGTGTGTGTGTGTGTGTGTGTGTGTGTGTGTGTTTATATGAAGCTGAAAATTGTCCTCTCAAGTTCTTTGTCAGAATTGTGTTGGGATTTTGATGGAGATTGCATTGCACCTGTAGATTGCTTTTGGTACAATGGCCATTTTTACTATATTTATCCTACCAATCCATAAGCATGGGAGGTCTTTCCATCTTCTGAGATCTTCAATTTATTTCTTCGGTGTCTTAAAGGTTTTTGTTTTGTTTTGTTTTTTGTTTTTGTTTTGTTTTGTTTTATCACACAAGACTTTCACTTGCTTGGTTTGACTTATCCTGAGATATATTTTTTGAGGCTATTGTGAAAGGTGTTTCCCTGATTTCTTTCTCAGTCCTTTGTCATTTACATATAGGAAGGCTGCTGACTTTTGTATCCTGTTACTTTGTTGAAAGTATTTATCAGCTGTGGGAGTTTCCTGGTGGAATTTTTGGGGTCACTTATGTATACTGTCACATCATCTGCAGATAAAGATACTTTGACTTCTTCCCTTCCAATTTGTCTCCCCTTGATCTCCTTCAGGTATCTTACTGCTCTAGCTAAGATGTCAAGTACTCTATTGAATATAGAGATAGGAGAGCCTTGTCTCATTCCTGATTTTAGTGGAATTGCTTTGAGTTTCTCTCCATTTAAGTTGATATTGGCTATGAGCTTGCTGTAAACTGCCTTTGTTATTATTATGTTTAAGTACGTCCCTTGTATCACTGCTCTCCAGGACTTTTATTGTGAAGAGGTGTTGGGTTTTCTCCAAAAGCCTTTTCTTCATCTAATCAAATGATCATGTGTTTTTTGTCTTGCAGTTTGATTATATGGTGGATTACATTTATTGATTTTCTATATTGAACCATCCCTGCATCTCTGGGATGAAGCCTACTTGATCATGATGGGTGATTTTTTTAATGAGTTTTTTTAGATTCTGTTTGCAAGCATTTTATTGAGAATTTCTGTGTCTATGTTCATATGGGGAGATTGGTCTGTAATTCTCTTTCTTTGTTGGGTCTTTATGTAGTTTAGGTATCAGAGTAATTGTGACCTGATAAAAATAATTGGGCAATATTTCTTCTGTTTTGTGGACCAATTTGAGGAGAATTGGGGTTAACTCTTTGAAAGTCTGGTAGAATTCTGCACTAAAACCATCTGGTCCTGAGGTTTTGGGGGGCGGGGGAAGGCGACTGGAGACTTTTAATTACTGCTTCTATTTCACTATGGGTTATAGGTCTATTTAAATTGCTTATCTGATCTTGATTTAACTTTGTTAGGTGGTATGTATTGAGAAAATGATCCATTTCTTTTAGATTTTCCAGTTTGGTAGGGTTCAGGTTTTTCTAAGTATGTCCTTGTAATTCTCTCTGGTGTCTGTTGTTATGTCTCCCTTTTCATCTCTAATTTTGTCAATTTGATTTTCCCTCACCGCCTGTTAGTTAATTTGGCTAAGGGTTTTTCAGTCTTATTGATTTTCTCAAAGAGCCAACTCTCCATTTCATTGATTCTTTGTACTGTTTGTTTCTTTCTATTTTAAAGATTTCATCCCTGAGTTTGATTATTTCTCGCCATCTACTCCTTCTGGGTGAGCTTGCTTCTTTTTGTTCTAGAGCTTTCAGGTTGCTGTTAAGTTACTAGTGTGAGATCTATCCAATTTTTTTAATTAATTAATTTTTTGAGACAGGGTTTCTCTATGTAATGGCCTTGGCTATCCTGGAACTTGCTCTGTAGACCAGGCTGGCCTCTCCAATTATTTTAATGTGGGCATTTAGTGATATAAACTTGCCTCTTAGAACCGTTTCCATCGTGTCCCATAAGTTTGGGTATATTGTGTTTCCATTTTCATTCAATTCTAGAAAGTTTTAATTTATTTCTGAGTTTCTGCCTTGACCTGTTTTTTCATCCAGTAGAGAGTCATTTAGTTTCCATGAGTTTGTAGGATTTCTGCTGTTTCTGTTGTTGATATCCAGCTTTACTCTGTGGTCTGACAAGATATAGAGAGTTATTTCAGTTTTCTTGTGTTTGTTGAGACTTGTCTTGTGTCCAAGTACGTGGTCAGGTTTGGAGAAAGGTCCATGGGGTGCTGAGAAAACGGTGTATTCTTCCATGTGGGTTACTTGTTCTGTAAGTATGTTGGGTCCTTTTTGGTTTATCACACTGGTTAACTCCAGCGTTTCTCTGTTTAGTTTTTTTCTGGATGACCTGTCTATTATTGGCAAGATTGCAGTAGTGAAGTCTCCCACTATCAGTGTGTGAGGGACAATATGTGATTTTTAGCTTTAGTAGTAGTGTTTTTTTGTTTGTTTGTTTGTTTTTTATTGATATGGATGCCCTTGCATTTGGTGCATCCAGGTTGAAAATTCACTGTCCTCTTGGTGGATTTTTTTATTTGAGAAGTATGTAGAGACCTTTCTCACCACTTCTGATTACTTTTGGTTTGAAGTCTATTTTGTTAGATATTAAAATGGCTACACCAATGTGTTTCTTGGGTTTGTTTGCTAGGATTATCTTTTTCCATCCTTTTACGCTGATGTTATGCCTGTCCTTGATGTTAAGGTTTTGTATCTTGGATGCAGCAGAAGGAAGGGTCCTGTTTTTGAATCCAGTTTGTTAGTCTGTGTCTTTTCACTGGGGAATTAGACAGCAATGGTGAGTTATCAGTGTTTGCTAACTCCTCTTATTTTGTTGTGGTGGTGTGGATTTTTTCCCTCTTTCTTTTGGCTTGTTGGTCTGAGATTATTTATTCCTTGTGCTTTCTTGGGTGTGGTTAGCCTCTTCAGGTTGAAGTTTTCATTCTAGTGTCTTTTGAAGGGCTGGATTTGTAGATAAATACTGCTTAAATTTGGTTTTGTCTTGGAATATTTTTCTTTCTCCATCTATTGTGGTTGAAAGTTTTCCTGGATATAGTAGTTTGGGTTGGCATCTGTGGTCTCTTAAAGTCTATAGAACATCTATCTGTCTAGGCTCTCCTGGCTTTTAGAGTCTCCAGTGAGAGGCCAGGTGTCTCTCTAAGAGGTCTGCCTGCATATGTTACTTGGTCTTTTTCCTTGCAGCTTTAAATATTATTTCTTTGTTCTGTACATCTAATGTTTTGATTATTTATGTGCCAAGGGGAATTTATTTTCTGGTTTAGTCTATTTGGTGTTCTGTAAGCTTCTTGTATCTCGATAGGCATCTCCTTTATGTTGGGGAAATTTTCTTCTAGAATTTTGTTGAAAATATTTTCTTGTGCCTCTGACATGAGTTTCTTCTCCTTCCTCTTTTTCTATTATCCTTAGATCTGTCTTTTCATGGTTTCCCAAATTTCCTAGATGGTTATTGCCAGGAGTTTTTACAATTTAACATTTTCTTTGACTGAAGTATCCATGTCTCCTACCTTGTCTTCAAAGTCTGAGATTTTCTCTTTCATCCCTTGTTTTTGTTGGTGAGGCTTGCCTCTGAGGTTCCTGTTCAAATTCCTGAAGTTTTCATTTCTCGTTTTCTGTCAGTTTGGGTTGTCTTTATTGACTGTCTCCACATGCAGGTCTTGCCCTGTTTTCCTCATTCTGTGGCAGTGCTCGTTTGTGTTTCCATGGAGTTCTCTAAGGGACTCGTTCCCTTCTTCTCTAAGGACCTCTAACATTCCTGAAGGCTCTTTTGAAGTCCGTGTCCAGTTCTTCAGCTAGACAGCCCTTACCACGACCTCCTGTGAGTTGCTGGGCTCTAGTGGAGACATATTGTCCTGAGTGTGTTTTTCACTGGAGTCTAGGCATCTGGGTTTGGGAAGATGGCAATTCTAGGTGCCACTGTCTGCCCTTGTCCTTGTTGGGTGTGTGCTGTGTTCCCTGGTTTCTGTTGCCCTCTCCAGGTCTTAGGAGAGTGTGGTGGCTGTGGGCTGCCTGCCAGGGAGTGCTTCTGAGTCCCTGCCAGGTGTGGCCACTGGGGGTTCCAGTTAGAATGTGTTTCTTGATATTGGGAGCAGACACTTAGGAATGGCTATGAGCTAGAAGGAGGTGGGCTGAGGGTGTCAATAGGAAGGTAGAAAGCAGCGGGTGCCACCAGGATCTGCTAATTCCCCTGAAATTTGGGGCAGAAAGGAAGGAGAGGCCACAGCTGGTAGTCTGCTACAGAGCTGGGGATGAGACTGGGGGATTGGGTTTGGAGGAGTGGAGGGACGGTGAAGATAAGAATATTGCCTAACTACTTTCCTGGCTGGTGTGGCTGGCTGGTGAGGCCGGCTGGTGAGGCTGGTTGGTGTGGCTGGCTGGTGAAGCCGGCTGATGAGGCTGGTTGGTGTGGCTGGCTGGTATGGCTGGCTGGTGTGGCTGGCTGGTGTGGCTGGCTGGTGAAGCCGGCTGATGAGGCTGGCTCGTTCCCAGAGAATTCTTGTAGGAGTTAGCAGTTGAGACAAAGGGATGGGGTGGTGGTGGTGAGGGAGCCTGTAGGAGAAGATCTGTGTAATCTGCTGGCAGCAAGCAAGGAGAGGCCATAACATGGTCTGCTACAGAGCTGGGTTGAGACTGGGGGATCAGAAGGAGAGTGAAGATGGCCAGCCTGTTTCCATGGTCAGCGTGGCTGGTGGGTTCCCAGGGAGCCTCTGTGAGACTGAGCCTAGGAAAGCTGACCGGCAGAGCCAGCTTCCAGTCTTCTATGAGAAGATGGCCAGCACGGGAAGGGAACTGTGTAGAGCTTGTGGGAAAACCACCTGATAATAAGGTTGAGGGGAACGTGAGAGCCGGTTTCACTTCGAGTTCCCAGTGAGGGAGGCTGTGATGAGGGGACTTACAGGAGGGAGTCCATGAATCTGTAGAAACATTAAGACGTTGAGCCGTCCATTAAACGTCACCAGTGCAGAGATAGGCTAACATTCCAACTACCAGGAAACAAAGCACAGTTTTCCCTGTGTCGGAGTGGCACAGGGTGATGGGGGGCCGTATGCAAAATGGAAACTGTTTCTCCCTGTTGAAAGAGCTCGGTTCAGAAGCCTCCTTGTCCACTCATGCTAAAAAAAACCATGCATTTTTACAATGAAAATGGAGTTTGGAGAAACAACCTTCTTTGACTATGACTTAACTTCAGAGTTCTTTTCTGCCTAAGAGTAGAGCCTAAGAGTCCAGCCATTGGAGTGGAGAGAGTGTGTTCTGGTGCTGCCCTCTGGTGGCCAAAGGTCTTCACAGCTGGTCTGGCATGCTCGTCCCAGGAGGAACTTCCTTTCTTCAGGGCAGCGTTCTGCTTTGCCATCTCTTAGATTGGTGTGTTCTTCCAGTCCCCCAGGCTCTTCTCTGGGCTACTGCAGTATTGCAGGTGCCTTGCTGGGGTAGTGTTTTGTGTATCTGTGTGGGTACCAAAGGAATTTCAAGGAGTACCCGAGCAAGACCTTGGCTTTTTTGTTGTTCTTGTCTGTTTAAAAGGATCTGAATTGGATTTGCTCTGCATCAGTAAAATTCATAAGTTGATTGTAAGCTCTACGACTTTTGACAAATGAGCATTATTGTGTAGCCGCCACTGGAGTTATGATTTAAATATGGCGGAGAGAATCTAACGCTTCTCTCCTTACCAGCAATCCAGCCCTTAAAGGTAAAACCAAGATAGCATGCCAGGGAGATGGGTCAGTAAGTGAAGTACTTAGTGGATAAGTCTGACGCCCCTAGTTCAGTCCCCAGAATCCACAGAAGAAGCCAGATGTGATGGGTGCATCTGTAATCCTCAAACTTCTACAGCGAGATGACGTGTGTGCGTTTCAAGGCATTACGTGTGCTAGGAAGCCGATCACCACAGACCATACACTGACCCTCTGATCATATTGGACACAGAGAAAGGCAAGGCTGAGATGACAGGGAGGAGGTGAGTGACTGGCAGGCCGAGGTGGAGGGAGGGTGTTGCTAGAGTTTTCCTGCCTGGTCCACAGTCAGGACTAATCTCTCTCACCTGCCAGTCCCACAGCCGCTCAGACCCAACCAAGTAAACACAGAGACTTATATTGCTTACAAACTGTATGGCCGTGGCAGGCTTCTTGCTAACTGTCCTTATAGCTTAAATTAATCCATTTC